>RJWJ010001049.1:45000-154151 GCA_004363605.1 Indri indri
GAAAATGTTTGATTCAAAGAACAAGTAGAGCTCTTTTGTATTAGAGGGCACATATTTGCCAACAATAGAGGAAGATGAGTGTGGTAGACCAGCGGCCTCCAACATTTTTGGCATGAGGGACCAGTTTCATGGAAGACAATTTTTCCGCGGACAGGGGAGAGGGGCGAGATGGTTTCAGGGTGATTGAAGGGCATTACATTTATTGTGCACTTTATTTCTATTATTATTACATTGCAATGTATAATGAAATAATTATACAACTCACCACAATGCAGAATCAGTGGGAGCCCTGAGCTTGTTTTCCTGCAACTAGACCCATCTGGGGGTGATGGGAGACAGTGACACCCAAAGTATGTTGCTTATGTATGTCCGGTCTACTCCGTAATCTCATTTTGGTTGCTGTCACTGCACAAAACCCTGCTTCACAAAGATAGGATGTTGGAAATGGAAGCAGGCTTTTCAGTGCTTTTGTGGCAATCTCAGGATATTCTTCCTTGACTTTAATCTGGAATGTATGGAGATTTGAAGTTGTCTCAAACATACTTTTAAGGCCACCGTCATTTGTGATCTCAAGCAGTTGATCTTCTAATACGGACAAAGTCAATTCACCTGGCTTATTCACAAATGAGTCATGGATCCATTCCTTCCCAGTTCAGGGGTCTTTTGTGGTTGGAAAGTGATGCTCAAACTCTTTTGAAAGCTGAAATAGGTGATCATGCACCAGGTGGGCCCTGGCTCAGTCTCTTTCAAAATCTCTGCTAATGTTTGAAACATGTCAAAAATCCCAACGTTCACTCATCGCCCCCATAATTTTGGTTTGGCTTTGAATGCAGCCACTTTATCTGCCGACTTGAACAGTTGTTGTTCTCCCCTGAAGTGACAGATTGAGTTCATTGAGCAGGTTGAATATGTCACCTAAGTAAGTTTTGCAACTCATTCTGTGTCACTGAAATGTGCTGCCACTAGTGACTGTTTTTCTAAAAGAAATTTCTGGAGTGGTCCTGATAACTCAAAAACTCTGGCCATACTTTTAGAAAGCCATCTCACTTCTGTGTATAAGAGATGTGCATGCTCTGTATCATCTTCCCACAGAGCTGCACAAACAGATGTGAGTTAAGGGCATGTACTTTAATGTGGTTGATAATTGTAATCACATCCTGCAAAACATTGTTTAGTTCAGGTGACATTTTTCGGCTAGCCAGCATTTCTCTATGGATGACACAGTGCATAGACTCACATCAGAAGCCACCTCCTTGACCTGAGTAATGAAACCAAAAAGCTGTCTAGTCATGGCAGCTGTTCGGTCTGTGCATATGCTCACACAAAATGACCAGTTCAGTTTTCCCAATATGTAATCATTTAAAGACTTGAAGAGTTCTGTAGCTCTGGTGTTGGTTGGCAACAAAATTGCACATAACATATCCTGGTGCACATCCTCCTGAAAAATATATCCCACAAAAACAAGCATTGTTGCCTTGTTGTCAACTCGGTAGACTTGTCAACCTGGATTGCCTACTATGGTGAGTCATTAATCCTCTCTAACGATTGTGCCTCAATATCCTCTGCTACATCATTAATTCATCTAGTTATGGTGCTACCTGAAAGAAGAACACATGCCACCTTTTGAACTGCAGCCTCTCCTAAAAGTTCATGGCGTATGTCCATAGCCTCAGGCATGATCAACTATTCAGCAATGGTAAAGGGCCTCTTAGCTTTAGCAATATGGTTAGCTACTAAGAATGATGCTCTCAGTGCAGACACATTTGATGAAATGGTGGCCTTCAATAACTGCTTCTGTTTGCCTTCAATAACTGCTCCTGTTCTTTGTGTTCATGTTTATTTTTCCTTTTGAAAAACTCCAGAGACTTGTCTTTTAATGCAGGGTGCTTGGTCCCCATGTGGCAAAGCAGTTTTGAAGCTTCCATGACTTCGTTGGATAGCCGGTCACCACATATTATACAAAGCAGGCTTAGAGAATGTGAATCACCTGTTTCAATGAGTCCGTAATTTAAATGGGACTCTTGGTATTTTCTTTTGAATATGGCTTTCATTTTGCTGGCAGTCTTAGAGTCTTCTGCTGTCTCATCATTGGGTCTTTCCTCCTTTTCAAAGCAGCTCTCCAGTGATGTTTGTTTTTTATTCATTTTTGCTAGGGGTAGCTTGTGGGCTTACCAAAACTGTGACTGCGATGAGCGTGCAGTGCAAGGAAAGAGGTGTGGATGGAAGTGGTAAATAAAATAAGGGCAGGCCATGCTTGGACTTAAACAAGTGCTGAAAAGTGAATTAAAGCCAGCTGCCAGATGCAGCTTAATTGTCACTTGCCACTCACTGACAGGGTTTTGAAATGAGTCTGTAAGCAATTGATTATTACGGTCTCTGTGCAGTCAAACCTCTCTGCTAATGACAATCTGCATTTGCAGCTGCTCCCCAGCACTAGCATCACCACCTCAGCTCCACCTCAGATCATCAGGCACTAGATTCTCGTAAGGAGCATGCAACCTAGATCCCTCACACACACAATTTATGGTAGGGTTCATACTCCTGTGATAATCTAATCCCACTGCTGATCTGACAGGAGGTGGAGCTCAGGCAGTGATGCGAGCAATACGGAGTGGCTATAAACACAGATGAAGCTTTTTCCCTGGCTGCTCTGCTCACCTCCTGCTGTGCAGTCTGGTTCATAATAGGCCAGGGACCATTACCCATCTGCAGCTGCAGCCTGGTGGGGGTGTGTGGTGGAGAGGGATTTGGGGACCACAGTGTTAGCACAGATATTCCCTTGAAAAGTTCATGTGCTTAAAGCACAAACCTATAGGGTTTACTAACTTCTGCCCTGGAAAAGTGACCCAGGAAATCTTTTGAGAATATCATTTTGGTGTTCAATTACACCCACCTGCAAGCACAGCTCCTGTATTACCTGAACAGCAGGAGAATAGAGGAGTGAAAAATGTCTCCTACTGCCACAGGAGGAGAGATACATTCTAATTGTGTGTGTGTGTGTGTGTGTGTGTGTGTGTGTGTGTGTGTGCGCGCGCGCTATGTTGCCCAAGCTGGTTTCCAACTCCTGGCCTCAAGTGATCCTCCTGCCTCAGTCTGTGGAGTCGCTGGATTACAGGCATGAGCCAGCAGGCCCAGCTATATTGTACTTTTGTTACAAATCCTTGCTAACTTTAACTAAACATTATGCACCACTACTTCATATAAAAGGCATTTATCATTTGGAGTGAGATGAATAAATAAGGAGTCTAATCATCCATTCTAACCCCATACCAATGTTCTCATAGTCTAAAATGACTTTTTTCCCCCAGAGACATAAATGGTAAAGTCATTGGTTCTAAGTGATGAATGATCAATAGAAGACTCTCCATTCTGAACAAATCCACCAGTTTCCAAACAATTAAACAAGTGAAATCTAAACAATAAAATGGAAAAAAAAAAAGTCTCTCACAGTAGAGCGATGACACTATCAGAAAGAATAAAAAAGGAAAGAAAGGAAGAAAGAAGGAAAAAATGAGAGAAGCAAAGAAAAGAGAAAGAAAGAAAAAAGAGGAAGAAAGCAAGAAATTCCAATAGATGATACCCTGTACCCAGGGATTGAACAGAACTACAAAGCAACTACTCATAAAGTAGTCTTTGAATGAAGGAATATTGTTAGGCAAATGCAGTAACATTAAAATAAATTGAATTGACTTATTATATTTGACTTGTACAGAGGTCAAAAGAAAAACTGATACTAATAACAA
This sequence comes from Indri indri, assembly GCA_004363605.1. Taxonomy (NCBI): domain Eukaryota; kingdom Metazoa; phylum Chordata; class Mammalia; order Primates; family Indriidae; genus Indri; species Indri indri. The sequence goes on from RJWJ010001049.1 coordinate 48,744, forward strand.
AATTCTTATTCTTAGCCTTCGCAATGGAATTTTAACTTCTGAAGATTAGCAAAAATCATGATAAAGTTAGTTGAAAGCTATTTGCTGTAGGTTTACTAATAAATCATAAAGTATAAATTTAAAATATTATATTTGAAAGTAATTCCCCAGTTATGATTTGACATGGCGCAGATCCACTCACAGCTCACAGGAATAGAATACAAATTGTATAAAACACAATACTTCCATTGTTTTAAATATTGGCCTAAAATTATGTTGAAACTTACTGGTTAAAATCATAACAAGAATTGTAGAATTGCCTAAAATATGTATGTAAAAGAAAATAAACATTAAAACAATGCATTTTGTCATCTTTAATTTCAATGTTATAGCTTCAAAAATATTGATAGAATTAATTTCTAAAGTTTTAATTATGTATTAAAGCTGAATTGATTTTTACTCCAAATAAATGTGTATTTAATGCCATATTCTGTTTAGCAAAACTTCTTTGAAATAGATTCCACTGTGAATATACATGAACCATCTGATTTTACATTTATAATAAATAGATTTTTTGTACTGCATTAAGCTTAAAATAAATAATACTCCAAAATTTTGCATTGGTACTAATGATTTAAAATATAAAATAAAAGTTTTGCTTCATATATATAGTATGCGTGTGTATATATATATATTTACAATTGCATAAAACTTTCAATTGGTGAGCATCTAAAACACGTACTGGTTTCCATAAATTTCAATTTGTTCATAAATCTTTATGACTATTCCTGGTAGATACATAAAGCTACACCTGGACTCAGAGTGTCCAAGTGCTGAGCTATGACAGAATGACACAGAACACAGCTCCTATCCGGAAGGAGACGAATTCTTATGAATATCAAGCAACATTTTGTTCACTACAGAAAATGTTTGGCTTTGAGGTTTACTGAAAATCAAAAGGAATGGTGGTGTTGATATACCATCTTTGATCACAATTAAAAGTGTAGCTCCAAATAACAAGAAAAGTATGTTTCCCTTTTTCTATATTATCAATAAAGGCTCATTATTCAAAAAAGAAAAGATGTGAAGTGATACAAAAATAAAGTTCTTTTGTGATAGGGTACACATATTTGCCAAGAATTGAGGAAAAGTAAATGTGTTAGACATTGTTCTAATTTCCCCTGGAAAGTGTGTGTCCCTGAATGATAAACAAGACACATTAGCCAAGCTAATAGGAGCTTGCGCTGCCCCAAGATCTCACTGAGTGCTGTTCTCCAACCTTTTGTCTGTGAAGGTAGGTTACTTCCTATTGCCCACCGCCTTGGGAGCATGAAATAAGCTTGTATGTTTCTGACTCACAGCAGTGCAAAACTGGAGCCTCCATTGCTGCCCATATTTCTCCGCTGGCTAACGAAGCTAGAAAAGCATATTGTAGTGGTGAGAAACCGTGGCATGAAGAACTATAAGATACAATTTTTAGGAATTATATGAATTATATGTCTTTTCAGCCAAATTATTTCACTGATGTACAATTATTTTTCACTTTGTTGTTTTCCTGTTAAACTCATGTAATTAGTCTATCTGACCAAGTCCTTAGAGAATAATGATCATGGAAATTTAACCAACAAATGTCCTTTCCAGTAACATAAAATGTTTTTGTGCTGGTTATTTTGTTGTTATTTTCCAGCTTCAAAGTGATAGTAGGGTTGAGAAGAGGATTCTAAAAACACATTTTGCAAACCTAACTGGCTTTTGTTAAGTTTTCTCAATAAAGGGTGCTGAAGAGTGGTTGGAAGCCTGGACAAGAGAGAAGGGACACTTTTTTCTATTTGGCTGTCTGTTCCTTTTAATGTGATGCTGCCAATGCTCTTTATATGGGCATGGATAGTTTGTTGTGGATTCCTAGACTTTTCTTTCCACATTCTCAGACCCAGCTTATTACCCATCTTTAAAAACACTGGCACTAACTGGCTGGCAAATGCTTCTCAAAAATCGGATTTCCAGGTCTATGGAGAGGCTCCCTTGGGCTTCTAATGAACCAGAACCAGCTATGCTATGCAGTACCCTCTCCTTATAGCACCTTAGGGGTCATTTTAGGAATTCCAAATCCTTGGGGGGTTCTTCTTCAGTACTTCTGAGATTCAGCCAGGCAGCCTTCCTTCCTCAGAGATGTGAATCTCAGGTTTATGGGACACTCTTTTAAACTTCTAAGTTCTAATAATTCCACCATCTTCTTTTTTCCCCCCAGGCATAGGCGTGGAAGCTCTTTTATGATGTTATCATCTCCAGGTTACCTCAATGTTCCTATTTTTTCTGTCTGTACGCCAGAGTCTGTTTAACCAATTTCTATGTTAAATTCTTTCCATTAAAAAAAACAAAAAACAAAAAACTGATGCTGTTCCAGGTTTTCTTATTTGACCTGGGTGGGTAACACTCTTACCCACATTTAAACAGCTAAACTTTTGTGTAATGAATATAAATTTGATTTTTAAATGCATCTGTGAAATGGCACAAAAGAAAGAAATCTACAAAGCTAAAATATGAAATGAATGCAGGAATCTTGGATGATAAATAAATACCAAAGTTAGATTTCATCCTGAGGGCTTCTGTTAAAACCTGGAGATCTTAAGCTTCCATTCTGATGATTGCTCATGCAACAGAGGACAGGTTACAAAGCCTAGGGGCCACCTGAGAAAAAGAGTAACAGAATGTCCCTAAATAAATCTGTGACACAAACTGTTACCCTTTGTGAAGAAGGGTGAATGATAAATAATGGAACCCTAAAGAAAAAGTCAAGCAAGAAAAGTTGCATGTCTAAAACTTTGGCATTGGCTTGAGGGAACACTCTTCCCTCAGAATTTATAATCTTAAACTGGCCCTCATGCAGGTTGTTTTCTGAATTTATGATTTACAGCTTGAAAATTAGCCTGTAAATTATTTAATTTAAAATGGTCTGTGACAGTGGTGACCCTGAGGGAATGACATTATGAAAAAGTTGATATCGGTGAAGAAACTCAGTTTTAATCTAGGTGACAAACCTTTCATAAGACAATATTTCAAAGAAAATATAAAAGTCAATAATGATTATAAAACAATACACATGCACATACACACACAGGGCACTGTTAATGAGAACCAGCAACAAAAACGGACAATTGAAAGTTACTTATAAAAACTGTAATTATAGATATAGAACATAAAATAGTTATATATATGTCCAAGGAAATAACAGAGAAGTTTAAAAATTTGCATAAGATACAAACATAAATCAAAACAGCAAAAATATTTATTTACAAAGAAAACATTGTAATTAATATAAACAACTCAACGGGACAGGTTAGATCCAATGAAGAAACTGATAGTGTAAAAATTATCTGGAACGTAGCAGAGAGAGAGGGCAAGAGAGGGAGAAAGAGAGAGATGAATGAAAAGGGTTTAACATTAATATAACCAGAATTCCAAAAAGAAGTTATAATATGGGGGAAGAGGCAATAGCTAAAGAAATGTTTGATAATTGCTCAGAAATTGTGAAATACATAAATCCACATATTCAGAAATCCAAAGAGAACCCAAGCAAGATAAATGAAAGAAATTCACACTTAGATAATGACCATCAAATAAATTGAGAGGATTCTTAAAATACTACTGTCAAAACCACAAGGAGGTTTCTGTCTAGATCCAGTTGCTCATTCCACAAAGATCCAATTATTGAGACAAAGAGGATTGTCAAGGAAGGAAGGAATTTTTTAAATAAGACAGATGTCTTGTCGGAAGAATGAAAGAAGGTGCCTCAAGTCTAGCTCCTTGACTAAGATATCATGGGCTTTGAAAGGCCGGGCCGCGTGCCTTGCTAAGACAGGTCATGGTGTATTTCACAAGGGGCTACATGCATTCGGGCAGGTAGTGGGGGATGATAAATCTTGACATCAAAAAGTCTGCTGTGAGGCCTTCAGAATCTCAATTCCTTTGTCTTATAGAATTTCCAATATTTCAGGCCTTGTATGGTGGCTCACACCTATAATCCAAGCACTTTGGGAGGCCAAGGCTGAGACTAAAAGTTAAAGTCCATCGTTTCTGGGAAAAACTCAAAGGGTCAAGTAGTTAAGGGAGAAGATTATAAAAAACACATAGGGGTTCACAGAGCTGGTAACACTATTACTACTGTTAATATGACTTTAAAGGCAACTGAAGAGAAGTTAGAGATTACTTAGAACAAAATTGCAATTAGATTGTTGGCTGACTTATTTTATTGTGCTGGGAGAAAAAAACAAAACTACATAAAACAAAAATAAAAGCTGCCAGCTCCAACTACAAACCCAGAAAAAACAGCTTTTACACACTGGTGAAAGTACAAAACACAAAACAAAAGAGTTGACCACCAAAAGAATTTCATTAAAGTAAATTACAAAAAGGGGGATAACAGGCAAAAGACAAAATGATCCCAGATGAAATGATCTTAGATAAACTGAGAAGGAATGAATAGCTGTTGGTAAATGTCTGAGTAAACTTTATTAAATAAATTTTACTACTTAAAACAATAATAACAATATCCAATCTTAGGGTAAAACAAGGATACAGATAAATTACAAAAAAAGAGTTTACCTGCTTTTGGAGTTGGAGAATTCTAAAATCCTCATATCATTCAGAGCTATTGCTGTCAGGGTGCTAGTCTGCTCTTGGTTCTTTGTGTGCTCTTGGCCAAAGAATGACCAGACAAACCAAAGTGTCAGGTCCAGCCTCTTGGCAGACTGTTATCATTTGGCCTCTTGTTTGGGAAAAAAAAAATCACAAGCAGGGACAGTGCAATGGAGTGACCACAAGCAGGAAGCAGTTTCAGACAAGTAGCTTTTATTGTAAGACAAAAGACAAAACAAGTCTATCTCCAGGAGTAGAAAGAGACAGACTGACTAACTGACTCTCTCTCTCAGAATTCTTGAGTTGTTTCCTTTTATTGGCCTATTCTGAGGGAGGGCTTTCAGGAGGTGTGGAATGTTACCAAATGATTAACAGGTGTTCTCAAGGTTGTATCTGCATATAGGAGCTCCTTCTCAGAAGGCCCACCTGGGGGAGGGTGAACCACAACTTAGATTTAAGCTACTAACATAATAATTAGCCTTAGGTTACTCTAGGTCACTTTCCAAATCCTATTATGCCTAGGCTGGGGAATTCCCAGATTGGTAAAGTTCTCCCTCCTTTCCCAGGTGTAGCAAGTTGCTGGAGATACGATTAAGGGTGGGGCAGCACCAAGGTGGAGTGCCAGCTCTTATCCTTCTTCCCAGGTGGGGCAATTGCTTGAGGCAGCACAAAAGCAGGGCACCCTTGTCCCTAGAAGAGCCGGAGATCCTAATTAACTACTGAACATTGTGACAGTTAATTTTATATGCCAACTTGACTAGGCCCTAGGTGCCTAGAAATTTGGTTAAACATTATTCTGGGTGTGTTTATGACAAGTGTTTTCAGAAGAGATTAACATTTAAATTGGTAGACTGAATAAAGCAGACTGCCTTCCTCAATGTAGATGGGTCTCATCCAATTACAGAACTCATGACTAGAACAAAAGGCTGTGAGTAAGGAAAAATTTTACTCTTTCTTCCTGACGGTCCTCAAGCCAGGATGTTGGTCTTCTGCCTTTGAACTTACATTTAGACTGGAAGTTATATCATTGGTTCTACTGGTTTTCAGGCCTCTGGACTCAGACTAAACCTATATTATTGGATCTTCAGCTTGTCTACTGCAGATTTGGGGACTTAGCCTCCATAAACACGAGTCAATTCCTTATGATGTATATAAAAAAGATACATAGATATACATACAGATATACATCTGATTGTTTCTTTTTCTCTAAAGAACACTAAGACAGGTACAACAGTCCTTCCTTTTGCACAATTTCACTTTCCATGGTTTCAGCTACCCATTGTTAATTGTGGTCCTAAAATATGATATGGAAATTTCCAGAAAGAAACATTTCTTAAGTTTAGAACCGCACACCATTGTGAGTGGCAAGACAGAATTTCATGCTGTTCCACTGTATCACTCCCTGGATGAGAATTGTCTGTTTGTCCAGTGTATCCAAGCTGTCTATACTACTCGCCTGTTAATCACTTAGTAATGCCCTGAAAGCACAAGTAGTAATGCTGGAAATTTGGATATGCCAAAGAAAAGCCATAAAATATGTCCTTTAAGTGAAAAAGTAAAAGATCTAAATTTAATAAGAAAAAAAATCCTATGCTGAGGTTGCTAAGGTCTACAGTAAGAACAAATCTTCTACCCGTGAAATTGTGAAAACTGTATAGCTATAATTGTTCTATTTTATTATTAGTTACTGTTGTTAACCTCTTACTTTGCCTAACTTATAAGTTAAACTTTATCATAGGTACGCATGTATAGGAAAAAGCAAGTGTTTATTGGTTTGGTACTAACCAAGGTTTTGGGCATCTGCAGGGGTCTTGGAATGTATGCCCTGAAAATAAAAGGGACTACTGTATATACATACTAATTTTAAACTTAGCTAAGCATGTCCATCAAATAACTAATAACTAAAAGACTATGCATCTTCTAAAAAGTAAAGGAAAAGTTGAATGAGAAAAAAAGTGAATCAGTCCAAAAGAGACCAAAAAGGGTCTAGAGCAAAAAGAAGCACAAAATCAAGGCAAATAGAAAATACACAGTAATTTGATGTGATTTAATCCAAATATATCAGTAATCGAAAATAATGTAAATGAAATAAACTTTTAGTTACAAAAGGAAAGCTTGACATGACTAAAACTTAAGAACACAGAATGAGAGTCTAAGGATTGATGAAGACATCAGGCAATTACTAAGAAAATGAGGAAGTTGTATTAACATGAGACAAAATTTAATTATGGTAAAAACCACTATTAGAAATTAAGAGGAAACTCACATAATGATAAAATATTCAATTTATTATATGCTATAATAATTCTGAATTGTATGCACATAATAATATACTTTTAAATATATAAATCAAAAATTGATATAAGATGGAACTGAATCATCTGCCACAGAATAGATGTTAGCATAGTCCCTCAATAATTGCTTGAACAAATTGATTAAAGATGAGTAAGAATACAGAAAAGTTGAGCAGTACAATAAAAGCATCAAAACATGGGTACTCATAGAACAGTATTCTCAACCATTGGATGATACATATTATTTTATACATATAAAATATTTACAAAAAGTAAACGTTTCCCCTGCACATTTAAAATGATTGACATCAAAACACATTATTTGATGACAATGACATTAAAAGAGAAATTTTAAAAATAACATAAGAAAACGTGTATGTTAGGAAAAGTAAAACAGTCCTAAAAAACATAATTTTAATGAGAATAATTACATACACTGTAAATTAATTTGATGTAACAATTAAAAGAATAGTATGATTAAAACGTAGGATACAGGCCGGGCACGGTGGCTCATGCCTGTAATCCTAGCACTCTGGGAGGCCAAGGCGGGCGGATCGTTCTGAGCTCAGGAGTTTGAGACCAGCCTGAGCAAGAGCAAGACCCCGTCTCTACCAAAAATAGAAAGAAATTAATTGGACAGCTAAAAATATATATAGAAAAAATTAGCCGGGTATGGTGGTGCATGCCTGTAGTCCCAGCTACTCGGGAGGCTGAGACAGTAGGATTGCTCGAGCCCAGGAGTTTAAGGTTGCTGTGAGCTAGGCTGACGCCATGGCACTCGCCCCAGGCAAGAGAGTGAGACTCTGTCTCAAAAAAACAAACAAACAAAAAAAGTGGGATACAGCTAACACAGATCCTAAAACAAAATTTATTGTCTTAAAAGCCTAGATTAGAAAAGATGAAATATTCAGAAAAAATGAACAAAATATATTTCTTTAGAAATTTTAAAATGAAAAGCAAAACAAAGCCCAAAAAAGTAGAAGAAAGTAATAAAATAAAATCAGAAGTTAATGAAATGAAAAACAAACATTAAAAAATAACAAATAGGAAAAAATTGTTCTTTGAAAGGAATTAAATAAAATCAGACTTTGGAATATTAATAAAGAAAAAATAGAAAGGAAAACAAGACAATTCTTAGCACTAAAAAGGTTTTATAACTGTAGTAGATACAAAGATAAATTTAATAATATGAGTTTTACACAAGAAAGTTGAAATAAAATAATTGCTAATTTATAAGAATTCAATTTTTCAAAATTGTGTTAAGAGATAATACAAACCTAAGTAGTCTCAACTCTATTAAATCAATTAAATGAGCAGTTAGAGACTTTTCTTACAAGAAAACACTGAGGTTTAGATAAATTTAGGGGTGAGTTCCAACCAATTTTTTAGCAATACGAAAAAAGAATCAACTCATTTTTATGAGGCTAACATAATTTGACACCAAATAAGATAAGAACACTACAGTAAGAAGCTACAAACTAAACTCACTCATGAACATAGAAGCAATAATCTTAAAATATTAGCAATCCAAATCTAATTATTCATGAAAATGTTAACATATCATACCCAAATTAGTTTTTCCTCAGAAATGCAGGGTTGGTTCAATAGCTAAAAATAGCATGATGCAATTCATCATATTAACAAATGAAATAAGAAAAACAATGTGATATGCCAATAGATGGTTAAAACTCTCCAATAATACTGAACATTCATAATAAGATTTTAGCAAACTACAAATATATAGAAAATTCCTTAACTTTATAAAAATTATCTATTAACAACCTACTGCAAGCATTTATTTAGTAATTAATATAAAATCTCTAGTGTCTATGTTCACCCTGAGAGAACCCATGAAGCTTCTGGGCTGTATCATGACGTCTGATGATCTACGGATACTTGCACTGCCCGGTTTGCAATCTGGCTTTCCCAGTAACTCCCTGTAGAGTTAGGGAACAAACTCAGAAGTGCTAGGGAATTAGTGCTTTGCAAGATAAATTTTAAGCAATAGTAAATGTAATAGGAAGTAGCTGGCAGATAAATTATTTGCTCTATCACATTCCCCAACAGATAATTCTTAGGTATGGTGGAAACTTTCAACTTGCCTAGACACATCTTACATGACTTTCCTTTTGAAGTTCTGACTTGCTCAATATTGCCCCAACTTTATTTACTTGTACTTTTTCCCTGTTACCCTTTCTTTTTTTCCTCATTCACTCTGTCATAGGATTGCAGTTCCAATTTTCACCTCCTCCTTCCAATAAAGCTATAGCATGCATGCTTTTCTGTTCTCTAGGGAATCCAGCAGAAACATTCTTTAGCAGTAAAATGGAGTAAAGGTGGTATATTTATAATGAAATAGTATAAAGCAGATAAAAGGAATGAACTACAGTTGCATAAATGTCTGTTCATGACCATAAACATATGAATGTGAAAAATGATGTAAACTGAATAAGTTGCAGACGGATGTATACAAAATCCTTCCATTTATATACATTTCCAAAACAGATAAAACTAGGCAATGTAATTTTTACATATATAAAACTCATTGAAGAAAATTTTTTTAAAAAAAGCAAGGATGTGATTAAAACAAACACTCATGTGTACATATGGTAGTCAGAGTCAACAGAAATCAAGCAGGTGGAAGCAGGGAGAAGGGGATGGGTAAATTCATACCTAACCAGTACAGTGCACACTGTCTGCGTGATGGACACACTTATAACTTTGATTCAAACTGTACAGAAGTAATTCATGTAACCAAAACATTTGTATCCTCATAATATTCTGAAATTAAAAAAAAAAACCCGTAAAATTTAGCATAGTGGCTACTCCATTGGGGTTGGGGGAGTTTAAGGAGTAATATGAATGGAGAAAGGAAACACAAGGACTTATACTGGTAACGTTTATTTTTCCCCCTTCGGGCTGCATTTTGTTATTTTTGTAAGCTGTACAAATATGTTTGCACACTTATCGCATATCCCCTCAGGACTCTATTCTCATGCCTTCTGTCAACTTATTATAAGTTCCTGCAACTTTCTTTGAGAAGGGTTTCTCTCACCTAGGCTGTGTGCTCTGCCTACATGCCTCAGGCCTGAGTTGCCAGGAAGTTTATAAATTTATTCCTGCAAAAGCATCCCTTTAACATACCAAATAGGAATCAACGGATAGATATCTGACCTTCCACATCTCTCAAGTGAGATAATTTTTACCTAATTCTATCCATTTCCTAGTGGTATCTAGCAGGACCCAGATAGTTACCCACAATAAATCTCTTCTTTTACCTACAATGTATGGAGTTTCTTCTGTGGCAACTCTCCAAAAATAGTCCCCAGTGAGCCAGCCTTCCCAGCGTTCATGCCACTGAGTCGTCCCTCTCATGTGGAACCTGGGCTGGCCCTGTGTCTTGCTTTAATCAACAGAATGTAGTAAAAGTGACATTGTACGATTCCACAGTTAACAACTTAATGAGTTGGTCACTTTATCTTTAGCATTATTGGAAGTCCTGAGATCCCATGAAAGAAGTTTGGTTGTACAACTGCTGGATAAAGAGTGTCGAGATACCACGTAAAAAGTCCCTAAGATAAGTGAGAAATGAAGGGGGGGGGAGAGAGAGAGAGAGAGAGAGAGAGAGTGTCTCCCCACATCCAGCTCGTCTTGCTAAGCTACCAGCCCCAGCCACTATTGACTACGGCCCCATGAGAGGTCCCAAGTGAGACCAATTGAAAAATCAAGAAGGTGATTTCAGTCAACACACAGAATTGTAAGATATAATACATGGTTGCCATTTTAAACCACTAATTTTAGAGTGGTTTATTACTGAGTAGAAGAAAACTAAAACTCATGTTCTCACTTTCCTACTCAATGCAGATGTTTTCTGCTATAAACTCTCAAATAAGCAACCTGGACTCTACATCTAGAATTTACTTTTAGGGGAGACCAAGACACTAATAAAGTCAAATCAAGATAAAATAAAATTACTTCATATGATCTAATTGTCAAACACACATACACATGTACACCATGAAGAATCATTATTTCTATCTTAAAAAAAAGAAACAGCTTGATGATGAGACGTTTTTGCCGAGGGTACAAGGGTACAAAATAAGATAATGACATCATCATATACTGTGCAAGGAATGTAGATATGTCTATCTACCTTTAAGTCATCATTCTTATTAGAGTAGACCCTTCAATAATGCAAGGGTAGGGGCATCATTAGACATTAGGGTAGGGGCACCAACTCCATGCAGTCAAAATCCATATATAACCTTTGACTTCCCCAAAACGTAATTACTTATAGCCTACTGTTGACTGGAAGCCTTACTGGTAACACACACAGTGAATTAACATATTTTGTGTATGTATTACGTGTATTCTTACAATAAAGTATGCTAAAGAAAAGAAAATATTATTAAGAAAATTAGGCTGGGCACGGTGGCTCACGCCTGTAATCCTAGCACTCTGGGAGGCCGAGGCGGGTGGATCGTTTGAGCTCAGGAGTTTGAGACAAGCCTGAGCAAGAGCAAGACTCCATCTCTAGTAAAAATAGAAGGAAATTAGCTGGACAACTAAAAATACATAGAAAAAAATTAGTGGGGCATGGTAGCCCATGCCTGTAATCCCAGCTACTCGGGAGGCCGAGGCAGAAGGATTGCTTGGGCCCAGGAGTTTGAGGTTGCTATGAGCAAGGCTGACGCCACGGCACTCACCCCGGGCAAGAGAGTGAGACTCTGTCAAAAGAAAGAAAGAAAAGAAAGAAAGAAAGAAAAAGAAAGAAAGGAAGGAAGGAAGGAAGGAAGGAAGGAAGGAAGGAAGGAAGGAAGGAAGGAAGGAAGGAAGGAAGGAAGGGAAAGAAATTATAACAAAGAAAAAATGAATTTGCTATTCATTAAGTGGAAGTGGATCATAATAAAGGTCTTCATCCTGGTCATCCTCACGTTGAGGAAGCTGAGAGGAGCGGGAAGAGGAGGGGTTGCTTTTGCTGTCTCAGATGTGGCAGAGGCAGAAGAGGTGGAGAATGTGGAGGGGGAGGCAGGTGATGTAAATTTTATTGGAAAAAAATGCTTAATGTTAAAACCTGTGTTGTTCAAGGCTCAATAGTACTCCTTTTTTTTGCCAGGAGTGATAAAGGCAGGATCAGAGTGCTGGAAAATTACTTTTTAAAATTAATTTGGAAGCTTCTTTCTTTAAACTGTATATGAGTAAAGGTTCATCATACTGAAGGATCATACCTCATAGAAATATGGCCATACATTTAGGAAAAAGGGCTTTGATCATTTTTTCTTAAGTTATTGTTTTTGAAATGTGTAAATAGGCTCAAAATGTTCTTTAGAGTTCTATTTCAAAATAGTATTGGCTTTCATCTTTATGAATGGATCATAGATAGGGCTTTGGGAAGTAGAAGAATAAAATAATTGGTATCTTATTGTCCCCTTAAGCCTGAGAAACAATGCAGTAGATCATTTTTTCACCGGCTAATTCACATTTTTCTGTAATTTCTCTCATTCCACATAATAAAGAGTATACTCAATAAATATCTTACCTATTACCTAGGGTCAATAGGGTACACAGTTACTTTTTCTCAACAGAGGAGTTAACTATTTTAGTTAACTATTTAACTATCTGTAAAACATTTGTCATAGTTAATTTTTAAAAACTCTCTACTATGTTATTTTGAAATAAAGTTAAATAACTATCACAAATATTTCTGATTTATCCAAACATTCCATTACATATACCTTTGAAACTCTAAGTAACATATAAGTCCATTTAAAGTATATTTTTCTATAACCATGGTTTGAAACTTGGATAACCAGCCTTTGAAATGTATAAATTATAGAAGAAGAAAATCAGCATAGTTTTCTTTTCCTGGGAAGTGGAGCAGTTAATATTCAACATGAAATGTCTAATCTTTAAATACATTATAATCTAACTGCTTAGGATAATTTTTGCTTTAATACCTTAAGAGTCTTCAAAGCCTGAAGGATGGGATTATTAAGATGGAATTTTAATGTCAAAATTATCAGAGAAGTGAACATATTGCTAGTGTTCATAAAAAATTGTATTCAATTTCTGTATGATTTGTTCAAATAAGAGATGAGAATATATTTGATTATAGCCAGTAAGTAACCCAAAATTTGATCAGATGACTGGAGGTCACTGCTACATAAGTGCTGTCAACCTTGGAGATTAGACTATTTAAGAGCTGAATTTACTCTAATATATAAATGTACCTGCAAAGATATGCATAAAAATGTGGTCATGAAGTAATTAAACTATTGGAATATTTTGTGCTGAAAATAATAAGAAAAGGAGAGTACGAACATAATAAAAATGCATGTAAATGATGAAACTTCCCTTGGAAAACATAGTACAAAGGTATAGAAAACATTTCCATTTTTTAAAGCTTTGGGATAACTCAAAACTAAAATATGCACCACAGATTTTTAAACTTAAATCGTTTCATATTTAGCAGCCCTTTATGAGTGTTCAGATAAATCTATGATATAGCATTTATGCTGCCAAGCCAACTAATATGAAAAGCAATAATAAGATAGTATTTAACTGTACTATTTTGGGCAATTGTTTTAAAGCAAATACATACTTTGCAGTATTTTCTATAATTATGCTTGTCAGTTTTTTAAAGCGGATTATCCCTGTAGCAATACAAACTTTCCCATCTACATTATCAAATACCTACAATGAGGCACTCATACATAATCATTTATAACTATTAATAGAAACTATAATAAGCAATCAATAGTCATTCAAACTTACAATTATAATTTTTACTCCACTGATGGGGGGATGTAGAAACTTGCCTTATGTATTGGACTTAAGATACAAAAGCTCAGTAGGTACCCTTCTTAGAACAATGCACATTTGTAATTTATGAATGTTCTTTTATATTCTTGTAGGATATAAATATACAGTTACATTTTCCCTTTTCCCCGGTGCTACATAATTATAACTTGTAATATGTAAATATTTATGAATTCACAGGATGTTCCCTAGGAGAGAAGAATGTTATACTTGCAGATTTGTCTAGTATTTGCAGAATTCAGATCTTATTATTAGGCTTTATGTTGTATTGCAAAATGTAAAAATACATTGTTATAAATTTGACTTGTCTAGAAGACATACCATCTGGTGATTCTTTTGAGATTTGAGGATTATTTCAACATCATTTATTGCAAGAGAGAGACATTACAACATTTGTTGACAATTTTACTCTTTTTACTTTTATATAAGTAATGGAATACAAATGCCCTGGATTCTACATGATAAAATGTAGCTCCAACATTAATATTATGAGATATTATAATTTACAGGACTTTAGGGATCATCTAGGCAGGAACAACATGCTAATCGATCGGTAGTGGCTTTCTAAAATGGCATTTGAAGGATTCTGAGGTACCTATCAGTCCGTGAGGAAGGTCCTTGGCTGACTGAAAACACATGCCATGGTTCCGGGATGGGACCCTGGTAGCAAGCATGCTGTGCATTGGCACGCGGTATCTACTATAAATTAAAGATCACTAAAAGCTGGTCACAAAAGATCAGAAGACCCTGATCTCTAAAACATTCCATTGACTTGTCAGACAGATCAACTTCTTAATATTTGTCCATACATTTGCTCAGAATCTGATTTCTATATCTTTTGCCTCTTTCCCCTAATCTTTGACTCATATCATGCATAGATATTTGAAGATTGTCATCCTTTTCTCCTTTAGATATTTCTTTTTTTTCAAATCATAACTCATCAATTGCTCCAGCTTCTTCAGCATCGATATAGTTTGTTCAAATCCTTTTTACAATATTACTTCCATGACTAAGTCCTCTAGGTGCTATCTTAACTCTGTAAAATAAAACAATTTTTTTCTTTATGAAATCACTAGCCTTCTATTTAATGCAACATAAAAGTCTGTTATCTGTTTTTGAGGTATTTTCATCCTCTTGGATCAAACTGACTTGCCACTCACTACAACATTTAGACTCCTTTAAAAAAATAAATCATTCTTATCTGTTTCAAACGCTAGATATTTACTAATTTCCTCATCTGTTAATGATAATCATGTTTTTGTGATTGTTCATTATCAGCCAAGAGGCACACTAATCATTTTACCTTGATCAATATTATTTAAAATCACCATAGTCCTAACTTTACAGATAAAGAAACAGAGGCACATGAAGTTGCATAAGATGCCCAAAGATGTGGTAGCATCACATTTAACCCTTCTGTACTTATTTTGTTAGTTTGGAACAATTCATCTTTTTGAGCTTTTATTCAATAATTATCTGAGGCTGTCTTAGGAGAAAACAAATAGATTCTAAATTTACCTTAGATATTTAAGATTTATTTTAAGTGCACTTGAAGAAAATGTTAAATGGAAACCTGAGAAGTTACACAAGCAAATCTAGAAAAAGGATGGCTTCTGCAGGTGCTTGGTAGTGATTAGTGTCTCAGTGACACTATTCCTTAGCTCCATAGGAGAATGCTTGTGCTTGCCATCCCCAGGAAGGGGCTTCCTTTCCTCTTTACAGCACGATGAGATATTACAGTAACTCAAATGTTTCCTGTCTGTGCTGCTACTGCCACTGATGCTACCAATTAGACTTTCCTCTATTCTGTGCCTAAATTCTTATGATTAGTTACACCTTTTGAGTATTTGTTTTATCATAGTACTTGACACCTGTCATCTTACTAAGCATCTTTTATTTAGCTCCTATTTAACTCTCCCAAAGACCTTAATGTAGCATTATTTTAATCCTCAAATGACATGAGAGAAATCCTGAAGGTTAGACAGATTAAGCAATACCAAACTGATCCAAGATTAAATAGATAGGATATTTCTGAGACTGGATTGAAGTAGGACATTTCTGAACTCAGGTTGACTCCAAAGTCTAGGTGCCAGATCACACCTGCTTTCTTTCTATGTGTTGTTAGCCTCCTCCGCATTCTGGTAGTAGTGATATTCTCTCTCTCTCTCTCTCTCTCTCTCTCTCTCTCTCTCTGTCTTAAATTCAAATTCCAAAAAAGTTTCCTAAGTGATCGTAGAGTTCCTCCTCCTCTGGGCATCCCAAAGAATCTGAGATTTTGCCAAATGCTTTGCTGGAATGAAAATGTATATGTCTATGGCATTTCTTCAGTCCACCAGTCTAACAATTCAATTAAGAAAATAAATCAAGTAAGTTTGAATAAATATGTCTTAATAACATATTATGAAAATGTTAACAAAACACATATCTCAAATGCATGACATAATTTTGTGGAATAGACCGTACACTATTTATTGACTCTAGAATCCATGTCTCCCCTTTTATGTAAATGAAAACATTTACTCATTTTCTCTTGTTTCCTCTCCCATTTTCCATGATTTCCTAAATGTCACTTACAAAGATGCACCAGTTGCATACATTTTCAATGCCGTCAGAAGCAGTGTTCCCCTGCCAAGAAATGATGAGCTCCTCTGTGAGGTAGCTTCTTATTCACTATCACTCTTTTTTGGGGGGCTTAATAATTTACATTCCCTCCTTTTTTATTTGGAAAATGTTTTAAACATTTCTCTACAGATTGACATTCAGCTTTTTCCTAATCACTATTAAAAATAAAGCTTCCTGTGTGCACTTACCTACTGTGTGAAAAATAAAAGATAAACTATTGGGTCAAAGATACATACATGTTAAAATTTGATAGGTAATCCTAAATTGCACAGCAGATTTTGCCACTTTATTCTACCTGTAATATAATAGTACATTGATGCTGTATCTTCTTGTCCCACTCTCTCAAATAGAATTTAAATCATTATGTATCTTATTGTCGCACATTAATTATATTTTCAAAGTAATATATCTACATCTGTCCATATCTTTTGATTCTGTAAACAATATAAATTCCTATTTATTTTTCTTGGTGTTTTTGTAATTCTTAATTAATTTTCACATTTATTCTTCCTAAAGCCACACTATATTTTTATTTCTTAATTTGTTCTTGCTCACGGTTCTTCTTTCTATGTTTTGTTGACATTATTAGAAAATTTTGACACACAATATATTTAGAAAACTCATATATATGCACCAGGATAAACTTTGTTAGTTACAAATTCAGCCATCTCTCTAATGGTTGTCTTTACAGGTATTTTATTGAATTAAGAAAACCTTAGAAAAAAATAATTTTAATGCATGCAAACCTTAATATTTACTAATGAGATAATAATACTAATGTGCATTTATACTTTACAAAGAATTCCTACCAACTTCTCATTTGATCCTAACAACCACTAGTAGCATGATTATTATTATCTCTGTTACAAAAATGAGAAAACTGAGACTCAAAGACAAAGTGTCCAAAGCAACAATTTGGATGACGGCAGTTATGAGATTTTAATTCTAAGTAGAATATTGTTTTCACTTGAGCTTGCTATTTCTCAAAAATATACCATCTGTTATTAATTCCTCTCTTAGAAGATGCTAGATATGTGAAGAGATTTGAGTATTTCTGGAATCTTCCTCTATACTGCATTTCATGCCCCAACAAAATGTCTTCCCCCACTACAAACCTGCTAATTAATTCTATTGAATTAAGACTTTTGACATCTAAGAATCCTCTATTCAAAATCCAAATACCCTTGGAGATTTAATAATCAAGCTGTTAAGTAATTAAACCTTAGTAAGAACTAGCTTATCAGATTGCTTTTCATCAACCACTAAGTGAGAAGCAATGAAGCACATAGTAGAAGAGACGGGATAGGGTGAGAGCCAAATCACCAGCCATACTGAAGGGCACTGACCAAGAAGAACACTATGGCTAGCATGAAAATCTGGGTACCTGATACAAATGGTAAGTATAACTAACAGAGCTAAAGTTTAGATGCCAAGAGAAAATCAAGTATTTCATAATTTTAGCATATGGCTGGTCTTGCCTGCAGGCACAAGGTAACAATCATCCTATATTAATTGGGATTTTATCCCTGGGTTTCTTTTACTTTCACAAACTATAGATGAAAGTATGCCCTTATTTTGTAGACAATAGTGGTAGAACTAACTTTGCTTTCTCTGGCATGGCCTTCTCTTGGTCTGTAAAATACTTGCATAGATTTCAATTCAAAAACAAACATAAAAAACTCTGCATCTTTGAAGCTTTCTGATCATTTCCATCTCCTTCTAGCCTGGGCGAATTTGCCCACGCTCTTTCTTGTCCTGCATTTTAATGCACACGGGATAATATCATACAGTCATGACTCCTTTGCACAAATCTCTTTGATTTTATATCATCCAACTAATGTTTGTCTCATGCTCCTTGATGACAAAGACTAAGTCATATTTATCTTTGCATGCCTAGCATCCAATTACTGTTAGTCTTTGTGGTCAAGACTGGTAGACTATTTAAATGTTTAATGAATGGATTAAATAACTGGGCAAGTATGTAAATATGGATGTAAATATACACCTATGTAACAAGTATTTCCTCCATTCACAATCAAGCTAAACAATCACCTGTGTTTTAATTGTTTCCAACTTGTTTTATTAGTCTTCATGACTCTTCTGTTTTGTATCCATATTTCATGATGATATACAAGCAAATCAACTCAATGACTCATTCAAAATAGAAAAAAAAAAAAGAAGTGAGACCAGTGGTTTGAATACTAAAGGAAAAAAAATCTACCAATTTACTTGCTGTGTTTTAAAAATATATCTTTATTATTTTAAAATTATTTTACCGACTTTTCTAGCATGGCAAAGACATAGATCATGTTGTATAGGGAGTGCTGTATAGGCCATAGGTTTGGCCTTCTAAATGAAGGTATTTATATATTTTGGGGAGCCTTTGTTTATCAAGAATTATAATAGCATCTATTCCACACATGCTAATGCATAATATGACTTTATACTCTTGACTCTTCATTTTTCTATCCCAATCTCAAGTTCTATCATCTTGGCAGATACACATTTAACACATGCATTGGAAGACCACTTTTGCTTCTAGGGTTCTTGAAAATTTTATAAGTTTTGACCAAACAGAATGCAGAATTGTTTTTGAGTTTCTGCCATGAAATGTCTAATAACCCTGTCATTCTTCTGAAAATATTGTGTTAATAAATTCTGACAATGTGTAAAACATAGTGAGAAGAGGAATATTTGCTTCCCACACAGCTTTTGTCCAAGTGGTAAAAGAGAGAGAAAAAGAAAGAGAGAGAAAGAAAGACCTCACATTTAGGTCAGATAGGCCATTTCTTCACAGAAAGATTACTTTAGAAACTTCCATTCCCAAACTCTATCAGAGGAGGTTCACTTTAAAGGTCTGAGGCAATGAAACTGCTACTTCTGTCTTGGAAACACAGAAACCATCTAAAAAATATTCTATAATAAAAGCCTTATATTTTAAAATTTCTGATAGCCAGCATTTTAAAGGCTTTTCTTTGGCTCTTTTTCACCTGTTTGGTACCTTTTAACACTAAAGCAATTCCTTCTCTTCTTTGCTGTTTTTAATCTTAAAATGCTAGATAATACAATATAAAGGCCCCTTTTAATAGAGATTCATGCATAAGTAAAAAGTGAAACACACACACATAAAAGTGGTTTTCTTATTCAGACATCAATTGCAATATTAGTTAAAACAGAAGTATAAGGAATTCATGAGCGTCAGTCATGTAGTTGTTCATTATTGAGGCTCTGATGGTATGTTGGCTCACTTAACAGCTATGCAATCTTTATTACATCTGGAAAGGTCATTGGTATATATATACCTTTCTCTCAAATGCTGCAAATGCAAAAGAAAATCTAATTCCCTGGGAACACATTAAAAATAAACAAATACCAATTTTCCTCAAGGCTGGTCTGAAAATTCTTGGCAACTACTAATATATGCACACAAGTGGAAAACATTGTCTTTGTACTTCTCTGCATTACAACATTTATGGTAGTATTCCTCTAAAAGCTATGACATCAGAAGCACCCCAGGAGCCTAGAATCACAGCCATTATACAAGAAAGCTTTTGGCTACAAGGTAGTGAAGAGAAGGCTGGTGGATCAAACCTCAAGCCTTGCTTTTGAAATTAAATTGATGCAGTGGGCTCATTCAGAGCCGAGTTAGTGCGCACTGTGCACTGTGCAGCACCTCACAGCATAGGTTCTCCTGGAGTGCAAGCAGGATGATTCTGACTAGCTTCTCTGCAGATTGCCCAGCTCTGGATAACTGTCAAGCAGATTAATCATATACATCAAAAATATTTAGTAGTTTTGTGAAAGGTAAAAAAGTAGAATTTGCTAAATCTTCCTTCCCTATGAGACCTAATGAGCACCTCGAGATACTGCCTGTCTGAGGAGAGGGAGGATTAATAGTTAAAGTCATTATTCCACCTAACTCTATCAATTTCATGTCACCAACACATCAAAAGGTGCAATTTTCAGAAAGCTGTTTTCTGCCTGAGTCTTTTCATTGTGGTTTCACAACACAATTGCCTACTTAGACCCTCCCAGCAAATTGCACCCTCGCAATGTATGCACTGTTTGGACACAATGCGTTCCTGTTTGCAGTTAATTAATACATCACAAGGAGCTTTCTAAATTACAAAGCCCCCAAATCTCACAAACAAACAAGCTTAGGATACTACCCCTGAACCATGTTTTCACTGCCTTTTCCCTATATTTTCTTTCATTTATGTAGAATACATTTTTTACTTCAGTGCAACCCATAAGAAAATTTGATATCCAAATAATATCAAGCATAACTCAAGAAAAGTAAACAAAAGTAGTAAAACAAAACACTTGCAACCCAGCACTATTTTCCGTCCTTCACATCCTTTGCCACATCTCTTAGCACATTTCATTTAGTGCATGTCTGTGAGAGAAGATAATGCTGGTCTTTTATTTTCTTTCCCATCGAGAGAACAGTCACAAATAGGGTACATCTACAAAATAATAATGCATGTCTTTCTAAGTGTTGCAGGGGTCAACTCTCTTTTCAACTCCAACTATTTATTACTATTTCATATGACTGGGGAAAAAATGATAACAAAGTCACAAATGATGGTGATTTATAAATCCAAGAAAAGTTTCCATTTTTTTTTTTTTTTGGAAAAAGTGTGCTAATAAAATTTACACGAACATAAACATTTTCATAATATAGGACAACATGTGTTTTGCATATTGAAGTACAGTACTCTTTAAACACATGCAGGATTATAATTTTAAATTATATGTGTGTGTGTATATATATTCATATGTATGTGTAAGGATTTTAAAAGTCAAATATAATCTAAACCTCAACTGTGTTGAATTTAAAATAATGATGTTATCCAAGTCAAGTGAAGGGCTACATTAGGGCCTCTCATTCTCTAAGTCTGTTTTTTATGTTAAATCTGATATATTTTGCTTTGATAATAAAACTTCTTTGAATATTTAAAGACAATAACTTCAAAAGGCATTATTAAATATATAGAATAAAGACTTTATATTGTATGTTAAAAATAATAAAAATCTTGATGAAAAACCTGAAATGCCTATTAAAAATTAAATTAATAACTATGGATATGTAGTTTAATAAAAATAAAGACATTAAATATGTAGCCCTTAATTTCAAATTAAACAATTTGTTATTTGTAATATTTTAAAAGGAAATGGACTAGAGATTCCATTTGTCCAAATTAGAAGTTATTAATGATTTTCTTGCAGTAAAATTATAATGGCTCACAATTTAGGCATAACAGTACAATTGCTCACCATAATAGAGAGATTTATAGCATTACGTGCATGTGATTGTGTATGGGTTTCTTCGGAAAATGCCCCACAAATGATGTATATCTTTCTTCCTTTGTCATTCTCCCTTGAAAATTACAAAAGTTTTTTTTTTTTTTTTCCCAGAGATGGTAAATTTAAGACAGTGCCCAAATATATTAAACACTGAAACCAGACTTTTCAAAAATATTTACGTAAAGCAGTCATTAACATGCAAGTCCCATGGTAGTGTGAGAACCCTCAAGGGAGACAGAAGTAAAGTCGGTTCCAGTATACTAGTGGCAACGATGCCATAGAATAGAAAGCAGCTAGGTGTCTAGAACAGAAGACAAGCTAGGGAAGAGCTTCCTAGTTGCGGCCTTTTCTGACTACTACTAGTTCCATGCCATTATAGAACAAGTGATCATGCTAGTCCAGAATTGCTGAAGGCGTGGGCATAGCATAGTAACGTCAGTCCACTCCTGCAAGTTAGCTGGGGAATGCTATTAACACATGTACAGAAGCCAGCCTCTGAGACCTTCTCCTCTAAACACTCATGCCACACCGTGTGCCAGGTAATGACAACCCATGGACGATGTTCTTGGGAAGAACCAGAGCGAGCCCCTGGGAAGTTCCTTGAGGAACCAAGTTACATGGTGGAGTATAAAAGAAAAGAGATAAAAGACAGATTTGACACCAGTAGGTCTTTGCCTTGAGCTTCCCCATCTCCGTTTACTCCCTTAACCCACCTAGAAGGGATGTCCTGAACCTTTGACCCACATACTAAACTTTGAAATTACAAAGCACACAGCTAAGACTGCCAGAGTAGCACAAAATCATAAATTGCATTAATAAGGCATCTCAAGATCACAAAGATTATGAAAGTAAGAAAACACACTGAAAAATCTACCGCAGAGAAAGCAGAGCTAATGACGCAGGAAAGACAGAAACTTAAAACAGACAATATCCTTAAAGAAAAACACAAAACAGCATTAGGTAGCTTTAAAGATGATACAAACAGAGATCTAGGTATTAAAATAAGTAATTGTTGAGATAAAGAGCTTAATATATAGTTTGAATAATCAAATGGATACAGAAAAATGGCAACACCTGTGAGCTGAAAAAAACAAGCCAAAAAAAGATTAGAAAGAAATTAAGTTATATAAAAATAAAAGAGTTGAAAGAGAATCTAGAAATAGAAATGCCAATATCTATAACCAGAGTTCCAAAATGAAAGAAAAAGTAATGAAGGATAAGAAATAATTGAAGTCATGACTGGAAATATCATAAAATGAAAGAAAGAGTAAGGTATCAGATATAAAGGGCTCATATGCTATAAAATGGGATCCATAAGAAAAAAAGAAGAAAAGAAAAAACACAACCAAAGCCTTTACGGTAAAGTTTGGAAATTATTTCCAAAGGAAGAAAAATCTAGCATTCCCTGAGAAAAATATTAAATTTCCTCCAAACAAATATCCTTACTGAAATCACATTCCTCAACAACAGTACCAAAAGAAAGAAGATATTGGAATATTCTCAAAATGTTGGAACAAGATCACTTAGAACCTAGAATTTTATATCCAGGAGAATAACCACGAAAAGGTTACGAGTTAAATACATTCTGAGGGACATAACTTACATGAAAGCTTTTGTGCAAATACTTTGAAAGCAGTCACAAAAGGTACTCCCAAAAGAAGCAATAGATATCGTGAAGAGTGGTGTGTAACTAATTTAGTGAAGTTTATTGTTGTTGAAGTAAGCACTGGTTTTAAATATATAAAAGGAACAGAATCATAATAATACAGAATTTAACTTTAGAAGAAACTTTAGGGGTAGAAAAAAGGGAAAGAGCAGTTATCATGTGTGAAAATTCTTACTTATTTGAGAAAGGACAAATATTAACATGCTTAAGGAAATGAAATGGAAAATAAAAATAAACAGATTTTTAAATATGAGATATAACTAGCTGAAGAATAAGACAGCATGTATAACATTCAAACAGAAAATTCTACCTATTCAATAGAAGATGACAAAAGAAAGGAAAAAAGAAAATATAGTACACTGAAGAAAAACAATAAGATGTCATAAAGACTTAAATACATACCTTTCAGAAAATTAATTGTTCAGCAAAAAGGAAGTAAATATCTAGCATAATAGATTTGAATAAAATGGGTAGGTATATATGTGCTATGTTTGGTATATGTACTAATATATAAATATATAGATGTATACATAAATACATAAATATAAATGTGTGTCTTGCCCTTTCATGTACGGTGAAGTATAAAACATTTTCTTTTTTGCTCTCTCATTATTTATGTTTTTGATACCATATACTTTAATTTTAAATACTGTATTCATCCTATAGTACATTATTTTGTATTAGACAGTAAATTGTCTTTTGAAGTAATTAAAATTAAGAAAATATCTTTTACATTTACTTTTATTTTCATCATTTCTACAACTCTTTATTTCTTCGTACAGATCAAGATTTTAATCTGAAATCATCCAGCTTTTGCCTTGGCAACATCCTTCAGTATATCTCGTAGTTTAGGTCTGCTGCAAACATAGTCATTCAGCTTTTGTTTGCTTAAAAAAAGTCTTTAATTTGGCTTTATTTTAGAGGGATTTTTTTTTTTTTTTCTGGCTATGGAATCTTGGGTTGACAGTTTTTCTCTTTCAATACTTTAAAGATCTCATTCCACTGTGTTCTGGCTTGCATCATTTTGATAAGAAGTTTCCTCTAATTCTTTTCATTGCTTCTCTCAGTGTTATGTTTGTCATCCTCCTAACCCTCTCCAGTTGCCTTTCAGCAGTTTGACTATGACTATTTTTTAATTCTTTCTATTTAGGGTTCTCCGAGATTCTTGAATGTATGGGTTGTTTTCTTTCATTAATTTTGGAAAATTCTCAGCTATGACTACCTCAAATATTTCTTCTACCTTACCTTTCTGTCTGTTCTTCTGTAACTCCAATTATATGTACTTTAGATTGTTTTATAATGTCTAGTAGCTCTTGAACTCAGTTTTTTTTCATTCTTTATTCTCTTCATTTTTCATTTTAGAAATTTTTTTGACCCATCTTCAACCATGGGGTATCAGCTGATGAGCACTTTGATGGATTTCTTCATTTCTGATATGGTGATCAATATCTAGCATTTATATTTATTTTTAATAGCTTGATGCCACTACTGAAATACCTCTTCTCTTCACTCAAGTCTACTACCTTTTCCACTAGATTTTGAAAATACGTTATTTATAGTTATTTTAAAATTCTTACATGATACATAAGTTTTATAAGATGGGTTGCTTTATCTCTTGACAATGAGTAATGCTTTTTTAAAGGCATTTTTAATGCCTTGTGTTTCTTAATTGAATGCTGAATATCATGTATAGAAAAATGATAAGGACTGTGGTAAGTACTATTTTTGCCAGAAATAGAAACACCTCTTCTCTTGTCAGACCTTTAATATGTACATTGAGTCCACCTAGTTAGGAGTTGATTTGGATCTGGATTCTCTCTCTCTCTCTCTCTCTCTCTCTCTCTCTCTCTCTCTCTCTAATATACACACACATGCAAACATTAACTACAAATCATTAGATAGATTAAAGTGTAAAAATTAAAACAAATTTACTAGAAGAAAATATCAGTGCACATGCATTGGATATTGAGACAAAGTCAGAAAACACAGGGACTATATTGATTTTGATTATCAATTAAAATATCTTTAATATTAGGAGAGGTTTATAAAATAAAATAAAAAATAAGAGTGGCAGACTTTAAAAAGAATATATACAACCTAACAAAGAGCAAGTATGCCTAATAGAACAAAAAATACTTTTATAAATTGTTAAAGGAAGCACTCCAAAAGGGAATATCTAAATACCTATGTGAAATACCACGCAGTATTCATTGACTGACTTTAATTTTCCAAGATGAAGGTGAGATGGATTTAAATTTTTATAGATAAATTAACAGATTTATAGAAATAAAGTGTCTTGCCCCAAATTATACATACATTGAGGCAGCAAAAATGGGATTCAACCCTGGATATTTCATTTCCAAAGAATTTGCTCTTTCTTCCACACCAATGCTCTTCAAAGTGTGGTCTCCTGACCAGCAATATCAGCGTCACCTGATGATTTGTTAGAAATGCAAATTCTTAGACCCCATTCCAGACCTACTATGTCAGAAACCCTGAAAGGAAGCTAACCAATCTGTTTCAGCAAGCACTCTGAATGATTCCTATGTATGCTAAATTTGAGAATCATTGCTCTGGACCAGGCTGGAATTTGTCTAGTTATTCCCGTATGTATATGGGATTAGGTATAAAATATCACCTGAGTATTAATTGATTTATAGATAGACACAACTGCGTTATAGGTAAGGCCAGAGGCGGTGTCAGAGGAGGGTCACTTTTGGCAGCCAAATTTAATATAGACACAATATTGATCTCCAAGAAAGAGACTGAAATTGTAATATATTCCATCAGATCTACTAAAATAGTAAAGGGATTTCAAACACACCTTTTTCATTATTCTACTTAGACAGAAATGGATGAGTAAATTTCCTGCCTCATTAAAATTTCCCTTCTCCACGAGGTATTCACAATTTTTTTTTTTTTTTTTTTTTTTTGAGATAGAGTCCCACTCTGTCACCCTGGGTAGAGTGCTGTGGCGTCAGCCTAGCTCACAGCAACCTCCAACTCCTGGGCTCAAGTGATCCTCCTGCCTCAGCCTCCCAGGTAGCTGGGACTACAGGCATGCGCCACCGTGCCCAGCTAATTTTTTCTATTTTTAGTTGTTTGGCTAATTTCTTTCTATTTATAGCAGAGACGGGGTCTCTCTCTTGCTCAGGCTGGTGTCAAACTCCTGAGCTCAAGCAATCCTCCCGCCTCGGCCTCCCAGAGTGCTAGGATTACAGGCGTGAGCCACTGCGCCCAGCCACAATATTTTTAAAAGTTACATTAACTGTTGTAGGTTTTTGCTAACACCAAAGCCCAGTGATTAATAGTGTACACAAGTAGCTTGAGATCAACCTATGAAGTCTCACTGTGCCAGTTAAGTATTCTATGACTTTAAGCAAGGTGCATAACTGCCTTGTACCCCAGATTTTTTTAATCTGGAAAATGGGATAAAAATACATAGCCTCTTTGTTTACAGAGGGTAATGAACACAGAAAACCAAACATATTCTGCTGAAATGTAAATTACACTTAATAGACAGATACCTTTGGAACCAGCATAAGAATGTCTCCAGCCGCCAAGTAGTAATGTACTATGTATCAAGCAATGTGATACAAATATACATTCTAGAAAAATGTGCATCTGATTGAGTACTTGTGCATTTAATCATACAATTCCATTGATTTAAATTATAATTTCAAAGTTGTGTTCACATAAAAGAATTGCCTCAGAGATATAATAAACATTACCCTTAAAAATCATCCCACTACTTCAAGGAGCATGCAGATATTGTCAAATTATAGTTTATGTACATTTATTCCTCCACAAAATGCTACAAAGAAAGTTGGTTAAGTGAACAATTGATCCACATAATCTTGGCACAATTATTAAAAACAAAGTACACTTTAAATCATATTTTTTCTTTCCTGCATACTTTTTAGTTTGTAACACAGAGTGGCCCTCATAGAGTATTAAAAAAAAAAAGATTGACTAAGTTTTCCATCGATTATATGGAAATAGTAAACAGCCATACTGATTATGTCAACTAATTCGGCAGAACTCACCAGCTACAAGAGCCGCGTGAAAATTTTATTTTAGACAGACCTGATGCAATTTTGAGTAAGCTGATTTGACTTAACCTTAAGTATTACAGCATCTTTTAAAAGCAAGTCCCCTTCCTGCTGTTTTACACTTTAATTACCTCTTTAATCGACTCATTAGTTGATTAATTTATCGCTACTGGCAATAAGTACCTGTTCTAAGTAGGGGGGAGCTAATTGAAGCAGTGGTCTTTGAATGCTGCCTGGCTGCAGCCCAGTGGCTGGTTGCTTGGCTTTAGGGGAGGCTGGGCCTTCAAAGCCCATACATTAAATATCTGGAAAGCAAAATTATACCACTGCCATTATTTATTAACTACTTTCCAAATAAATTGCGCTAAATCATTACTTACAATGCTTGGTTGGTCTTTTTCTTTCCCGTCTTAAAAACCACTCTTACTACACAAGCCTTGAATTCAGAAACACAGTGCCTTACCAGCTAGTGGCAGTTACCAACAGCTGTGTATGTTGCCAGTTGTGAGCATTATGCATGATCTTATGTACATAAGAGATACAGGCACTTAAGAGGAAGAGGTAATGAATATGCTGGATCTTAGGAGAAAAATATTAAAATCTTTTATTCTAAGTATTTTTTGTACAGTGTTAGGGTACTAGCCTCATGTAGAAATTCTGAAGCTCATGTTAAACATTACACCTTAAAGGATTCACTGGGTCCTTCCTGCACTTTAATGCAACTCTATTTCAGCCGTATATTTTACAGGTCCAACAAAGAGACAATAGTAGCTTTGAATAATTAGGAAGCAATTTATCAAGTGATGATGTTCTCATAACTCTTCAGGTAAAAGATTTAGGTTTTACTCAATACTTAACAGCATTTAATGGAGGTTTAAAGGTCACGAAGACTGAGACAAACTGACAATGCAAGCACTGCCACGTTCTCTTGGTTAAAGTGGGAGAATCCTTCCTCCTGACTCCCCAAATCTTTCTTTAGGAAACCTTTAGGAAATCTTTCTTTAGGCTACTCAGGTAGCCTCCTCCAGGGTCCTATAGAACAGGAACCACCACCTTTTCTTCCTTGCAGTTTTAGTTTTGATTGAAATTTAATGAGGCAAAAACAAAGTGCAAATAAACAAAAATTGAGGTAATCAATGAACAATAATCTTTATACCTTCTATTTAATTTAAGGACTTCATGGTGCTATAATGAAGCCACGGAGGTAACAATGAGTGTTCAAATAGCATAACCTGAGGCAGTGATGGGTAAGTAATGTTCCCAGTGATGGGTAATGTTCCCAGTTTTGTAATAGAACAGAGATTTGGAAGGCGAATGATACAATTCTTGATGTCAATAAGCTAGAATCATGAAAATTATACTGAATACCTTGCCTGTGAACATGATAACAGCAAAATACCATATAAAGTCATGTACTGCATCATGATGTTTTGGTCAATGACAGACCACATATTTGACAGTTGTCTCACAAGATTATAATTTTTGCTGTACTTTTTCTATGTTTAGATACACAAATACTTGCCATTGTGTTGCAATTGCCTGCAGTATTCAGTGCAGTAACATTCTGTACAGGTTTATAGCCTAGGAGTGATAGGTTATACCACATAGCTAAGTTTTATAGCAAGCTATTCCATCAAGTATGCTCCATGATGTTCGAACAACAGCAAAATTGCCTAACAATGCACTTTTCAGTTTTATCCCCATCATTAAGTGATGCATGGCTGTATTGAGAGTCTATTAACTATTGGAGACTCTACTAGGCACTTTGGATACATTTTCTTATTTCAGCCTCAAAGCAATGCTAGGATTTTCATTTACAACATCCGAATCTCAGGACAGTTAAATATCTTGGGATCACACTGCTAGTAAGATACATGCAGAGATTGAAAATCAGTTCTTTTGAATATAATACCCATGCCATTTTTATTATTTAACTTTCCTTTTTTCAAAATAAGTAGAAGTATTCATTTAGCATTTTAACTAGATTTCAACATGTTCTATGAAAGCAACAATTCTGGTAGAGAGCAAATTTCTACCTCTATATTTGATGTTAGCAGGTGTAATTATAGGAAATTATAATGTTCTATCTGGTCTTTTCTTTCCATGCCTGTAATGTAAATAAAGTAGAATAGAATCTATATAATGTAATTTGTTGGCTCTGCTTATATTCACATTTCTGTATAAGAAAAATATAGAAGGAAACTAGAAAAATATATCACAATTAAGTGAAAAATTTAATTTTTAAGTTCATTTAATAATAATCTATTCCTGTTTAAAAATTATTCCATAAATCAATAATATTTACTGAGTTCCTCATATGTATCGAACACTGTTTTAATATCTATAAATAGATTGGTGAATAAGAGGCAGGATCCTTGTTTGCTTTATGTTTATTCTACTAGTTGGATTCGGGAAGAGGGGCTGGAAAGGGAGAAAAGGCATACAATAAGCAGATAAAGCAATAAATAACTACAGATGATGATAAGTGACAGGCAGTGACGGAAGTCTTCTCTGAGGAAGAGGCATTTCAAGTGAGATATGAATGTTGACGGAGATGGTCATGGGAAGTAATGGATTAATTTGAATATAGGGCCATGTGAGAAGCATAAGCACAGAGAAGAGGAAATGCAAAGGACCTGAAGGCAGAAAGAGTTGGCATGTTTGAGGAACTTTGAGCAAATCAGCATGGAAGGAAAGTAGAGAACAATATTAGCTAAGTCAGTGTACAGAGGTAGGAAATTCCTCTCTGCCATCTTTTCTTGGTTTAATGTCTTTTGGTGGTACCATTATATTAACAATTCTAATATATAATTTATTGGTTCATATATGTGGGTATCACTTTTAAAACTAACTTATTGATGCTAAACAGAAAGAAATACAAGATATAAAATTTAAATTTGTTACCAGAATGCCTATCTTAGACTATATGAAAAGTTAAAGAATCTTCAGAGAAAGAAAATGCAAAGAAAAATATTACTGTTCTAGCAGTGACCTAGAAATCATGGGGTTATTAGGTGTATTTTGTATTATAAAAGTCAGGATATTTGCTAGATCAAAAAGAATGTGTTGGTGAAAGGATTTTAAAAATCCACAGAAAATAACCTTAAAATGCTTTTCTGGAATGTTAAGTTTGACAAGCAGCAGTGCAAAAAACCATCTTTAAAAGCACTTCTAAAGGAAATTAGAACTGGCTTAGTAAACATTTTTATTAGCTCAGTAGATTTCCCTAAGGACTCAAAATGGCCAACCTACACCTCTACTCTTTCCCTCATTTTTCTTCCCATTCCCTCAACTTAGGATGAGGTTAACTTTTAACAGACATAAGAAAATGTACAAATTAATTAATCCAAGGTCATTCTAAATCAGATATTGTGACTAGTCTCTAGATGTACTTAGGTTTATTTCAATTAAGTAATACTTTCTCTTTTCAGTATAAAATTACTCAATAAGATTATAACTTGAATAAAATTACTAATCACACCGAGTTTTTTCAATCAACACTATTAACATTATTCTCCTGAATCAGATAATAAATTACAAAATTAAATTAGTCACCCCAAAGAGGTAGAAACTAACACCATATATATGTGTATATATGTATGTAACATGTTATATGTATATAATGCTATATATGTATATAAACTAACACTACACACACACATGCAGGTTAGCAGCTAATTAATGTAAAGAAATAATTTGGGCACCTGTATCTGCGTAGCATCAATACACCAAAGAAGATGCAGCCAACTATTTTTGAATAGGTAGTGTAAACTAAATTAGATATCCTTAATTTGATCAAATTCTTCTTTCTTAACACATAAGATTAACAATGGAGATTGAGAATTTGCAACTAATACTAGTCGTTTCATCTATTATGTCATAATTCAGATATATCTTGCCAGCTGTAAGGATTAGCTTCCCAATTATAGGATTATTTTCTAATTTAAAAGACACAGGTGTCTATTAGTTTTGTCACCTGGATTCTGTAACAGGAAGGCAGACACTACATTTTCTAATATAGTTAATAATTTGATGTTTTAATATTTAAACCAATGAGGATTCTGTAATCTACTTTACCTCCTTTTAATAGCTTCTGTTTCAAGTATTCTCCAAGTCTATCTAAATGGATTTAGAGTAATATAAACTTTATTCTTCAATTCTGTGTGGAAATGAGAGACATTCGATTGAAATTGTTCGAGATTGTTCTTTAGATATTATAGTAGATTTTCTAAACTTCTCAAGTCCCAAATTAGAAGTATCTCTTCACTTTTCTGTTTAGCTCAGTATCTCTTTACTTTTTCCACAAAAGATAACATTTTTGATTTTTAGTTAGCTTCACGTCCACACCTGAAGTTCTGCAGCAGTAGTGTGAGCACTGTGTACACATTGTAGGAGCAATGGGAGAAGTGAAGTCCACTAACCACACTAACTTTTCTGCATGCTGAGCCACATGTTGCCACGAGATAATCAGGACCCTGTTTAAGATCAGTGGTGCCAGTGGCTTGGCTTATCCTCAAAGTAAGTTTCTACTCAGTTTCTGCTCAAAGTAAGACTCTGTGGCTTAGGAAGAAGGAAGAAGACAGAACAAATGTCTTACAAAAATTACGGGCATTTTCTTCTTTTTTGAAAAATGAAGACAAAGATTTTGTCCATTGGATTTTTCATCTTTTAACATGAGATGAAATTTTTGGGTGTGCATTGGTACTTAGTACACCTTTTTTTACTTCACGTTTGTTTTCATTAGACAGGATCTGTCAACAGATTTGCCTCAATTTGGTGGCTAATTCAACGTCACACTTTTTAAAAGATCATATATAATATAGAGAAAATACTAAAGCAGACACTCTTCTGTAAATCCAAGACTTAACAGAAGTCAATATTTTGCTATATTTGCTTCAGATCTTTCTCACCTTCTCTTTCTCTTTCAAGACAACAAAGTGTTAACAATTCAGCTAAAGTCCCATACATCCTCACTTCATCCTTCACCTGAACTCGTCAGAGGTAATTATTGCTGACATTGGTGTGCCCAATCTCTTACACCTGTTATACTTTTAATACAAGAGTTTTGTATAAATGTAAGCAATATGCAGCATTGACCTTTCAAATTAAATGCATGTAATTCTTTTTGAAATTTGTTTATGTCACTCAAGTTTCTGAGACTCACTCTCATTGATTCATGTTGTTTTAGTTAACTTTAACAGCCATATAATATTTCATTGTGTGAAAAGGCAGTCTTAAATGACGTCTCTTTTACTGAATATTGCAATTCAAGAAATATGGTTTTTAATGAGAATATGAATAAGAATAAAGGGGCAAAGGAAATTGTGAAATAGTTTGACTAACAAAATTATAAAATATGCATATTTATAATTGTATTAATTAAATTGCTACAGGTGTCCCAACAATTATCAGTTGAATGTATTTGTCTCAAATATTATAATTTAATATCTAGTCCCTTAATTGTCACCCTTTGAACAAATATATTTTAAAACTTTCTAACTTAAGGCATTGTGAGATAATATAGATTCCCATTTTTTAAAGATGTGCTTTGATTTTGATTATTATTTGTAATCACCATTTTAATGTGCACTTTCTTATAAGAGATTCCTTAGAATCATTCATGGTTTGTGGTTCTGGAAGCTCTCCAATTGTGTTACATATGATAGGCATTTTGCCCTGTTTATGCAAAAGTTGACTCAGAGGCCATTAGCAACTTATCTTAAATGGAATAACCACAAACCATAACTAATATTAATATAAACATATAAACATACTTCACTTAAAAGGATCTTGTCTGCACAGTCTCCTAGTGGACTTAACATTTTAATTCAATTCCACATGTGCCAGGAGAATAAAATCAGTGGGAAAGTGTTTTTGAGTCAGGGACGCTGGAATTTAAACCCTTGATCTACATCCTATTATTAAAATTTTACTTTGAAAGATTTATTTTTTAAAAATCCTCATTAGTCAAATGCTCCCTATTTCCAAGTCAGAGTCTTAGACATTTTATATGCATAATTTTGATCCTCATAACTACCTTATGAGATAGGAATTATTATCACTATTTTTTAATCCCCAATGAGAATACTGGATTCATAAGGTTTGAGTACTTTGCCCCAAATTCCACAGCCAATAAATGGTGGAAAAGTATTCAGACCAGTATTTCTGATGTATGCAATTTCCGTTACTTAAATTTTCACATCTGTAATAGGTTAAAGAGTGTCCCCCAAAATCCATGTCCTCCAGGAACTTCAGAATGTGACTGTGTTCGAACATAATCTTCACAGTTGCAAATAGTTGAGCAGCTACCAATAAAATCGTCCTGGATTTTGCACGGACCCTAAATCTAATGACTTGCTTCCATATAAGAAGGGAGGACACAGAGAGACGGGTAGGAGGCCATGCGAACATGGAGGCAGATTAGAGTTATGTTGCCATAAACCATGGAATGCCGGAACCACAAGAAGCCAGAAGGATTATCCCTTACAGCGTCAAGAGAGAGCATGGCCTTGCCAACAACTTGATTTCAGAGCTCTGGCCTCCAGAACTGTGAGGGAATAAATTTCTGTTTTAAGACACCACGTTTATGATGATTTTTTAAAGTGGCCCTAGGAACCTGGCATGACACCAGAGTATCTTTATCTGTAAAGCAGGACCTAAAACATTGGCACATAGTATTGAATACAAAGCATTTTCCACAGGACCAGGTTCACAGTGGCATTCAATGCTGTGGTAAAATTACTAAAAACAAGGAGGGAATTTGGCCTTATCTTAGATAATTATATAAAAGTAAAGAAAGGCACCCAGTTAATGTTTTGCAAAGTGATCAAAGTTGTCTTGTTGATTGTAAGAACACAGTGAATATTCATGATGATATGTGATAGGAGACGAAACAGATATTTCTATAACAACTTGGAAGAAAGAAAAATAATTTAAAGAATATTCATTAAAATTATATATGAACATGGCAACTAGTAAATAAAATAGAATGGGTTTCAGAGAGAATTAGGAAGCCTAGAACTCAAATTTATTCAGTTAAATAATACAAAAAGAAACAGTGAAATACATATGGTTATGTAGGGATTAAAAGGCATCATTAGACAAACTGAATAAAATGTTTAACTGCTTTATTAAGCTAGTATCCACATACCATACAACTAACCCATTTATAGTGTATAATTCAAAGGTTTACCATATATTCAGAGTGGTCCAACCATCACCACTAACAATTTGAGACTATTTTCTTCACCCCAAAATGAAGCCTCATAACCTATTAACAGTGACTTCCCATTCTCATTCTGGTCAACTGTAAGAACTGCTGATTTATTTTCTGTCTCTATGGATTTGCCTATTCTGGAAATTTTGTATATATCGAATCATATAAATATGTTCTTTTGTGACTGGCTTCTTTCACTTAGCATAAGGTTTCCAAGGTTCATTTATACCGTTGCCTATATCAATACTTAATCCTTTGGTTTTGCCAAATAACTTTTCATGGTATAGTTATAGATACCACATTTTATTTATCTATTCATCAGCAGATGGGCAGTTGGGTTGTTTCTGCTGCTGGATATTACGAATAATGCTGTCATGAGCATCTGAATACAAGTTTTCGTATGAATGCATGTTGTCATTTCTCTTGAGTACACACTGTGAGTGGAATTGCTGCGTTATATGGTAATTCCATATTTAACTTCTTGAAGAACTGCCAGACTATTTTCCAAAATGCTTGCCCCATCTTACCTTCCCATCAACAATGTATGAGAAATTCATTTTCTCCACATCCTTTTCAATACTTCTGTCTTTTTGATTATAGCCATGCTAATGGCCTAATGTATATGAAGTGATATGTCATTATGGTTTTGATTTGGCATTTCCCTAACTTCCAGTGATGCTGAACATCCTTCCATGTGCTTATTGGTCATTTGTATATCTTCTTTGGAGAAATAGCTATTCAAATCTTTTTCTCATTTCCAATTCTTTCATTCTCTCTCTCTATCTCACACACATCTATTTTTGCTATTTTTGTACTTGTGTTTGAGGTCTTAGTCATAAATTCTTTGCCTAGGCCAATGTCTAGAAGAGTTTTTCCTATGTTTTCTTCTAGAATTTTTAAGGTTTCAGGTTTTACATTTAAGTTCTTAATCTATCTTAATTTTTGTATGAGGTGAGAGATAGGAATCTAGTTTCATTCTTCTACATGTGCCCGTCCAGTTTTCCCAGCACAATTTATTGAATAGGCCTTTCTTTCCCCTGTATATGCTGTTGTCTGCTTTGTCAAAAATCAGTTGGTCATAGCTACATTGTTTTATTTCTGTATTCTCTATTCTGTTCCACTGGTCTTTGTGTCTGTCTTTATAATAGTACCATGCTGTTTTGGTTACTGTAGCCTCATGTTATAATTTAAGTCAGGTATGTGATGCCTCCAGATTTGTTCTTTTTGCATAAGATGACTTTGGCTATTTAAGCTCTTTTTTGACTCCATATGAAATTTAAAATTATTTTTTCTAGATCTGTGAAAAATGACATTGGTATTTTAATAGGAATTACATTGAGTCTGTGAACCACTTTGGGCAGTATGGATTTTTTAATGATGTTGATTCCTTCAACCCATGAGCATGGGATGTTTTTCCATTTGTTTGTGTCACCTTTTGATATCAAAGCCAGGAAAAGACGCAACAAAAACTGAAAACTACAGGCCAATATCCCTTATGAGCATAGATGCAAAAATCCTCCACAAAATACTAGCAAATCTAGTTCAACAGCACATCAAAAAGATAATTCATTATGGTCAGGTGGATTTCATCTCAGGGATGCAAATGCGATTCAAAATATGCAAATTAATAAACATAATTCACTGCATAAACAGAAGCAAAAACAAAGGCCATATGATCATCTTAATACATGCAGAAAAAGCATTTGATAAAATCTAGCACCTTTTCATGATAAAAACCCTCAAAAGACTCAGTATTGAAGAAATATACCTCAAAATTATAAAAGCTATATATGACAAACCCACAGAAAACATTATACTGAATGGGGAAAAGTTGAAAGCATTCTCCCAAAGAACTGGAACAAGACAAGTGAGACCACTGTCACCACTTTTATTCAATATAGTATTTGAAGTCCTAGCCTGGGCAATCAGACAAGATAATGAAATAAAGTACCACCAAATTGGGAAAGAAGAGATCAAACTATCACTTTTCACTGATGATATGATGATTTATCTAGAAAAACCTAAATATTCCACCAAAAGACTCCCAGAACTGATACATAAATTCAGTCAAGTCTTGGGTTACAAAATCAATGTACAAAAATCAGTAACATTTCTCTATCCTAATAACAGTCAAGCTGAGAGTCAAATCAAGGACTCAATACCCTTTACAATACCTACTTAAAGAAAGAGGTGAAAAATCTCTGCAAGGAGAACTATAAAACACTGATGAAAGATATCAAAGATGACACAAACAAATGGAAAAACATGAGTAGATAATTTATATATATATATATATATATGTATATAACACACACACACACACACACACACACACCACGGAGTGCCACTTGGTCATAAAAAGGAATAAAATAATGTCTTCTGCAGCAACTTTCTTGGAACTGGAGATTATTATCCTAAGTGAAGTATCTCAGGAATGGAAAAACAAATACCACATGTTCTCACTAATAAGTAGGAGTTAAACAACGGGAACACATGGGCACCAAGAGTTTTAAGGAGCATTGGAAACTAAGAAGGGGGGAAGATGGGAGGGGAGTGAGGGGTGAAAACTTACCTATCAAGTACAACTAACACTCTTCTGGTGATAGGCACATTAAAAACCCTGACTTGAGAATTACACAAGGTATCCATACAATAAAAACATTTGTACCCCCTTAATATTTCAAAATAAAAAATTGGGATATTGGATTCTTTGTTATTGGGTTTTTTTTGTTTGTTTACTTGTTTTTGTCTTTGTTTTTTGAGACACAGTCTCACTCTCTTGCCCTGGGTAGAGTGCAGTGGCATCATCATAGCTCACTGCAACCTCAAATTCCTGGGCTTAAGGGATCCTCCTGCCTCAGCCTCCTGAGTAGCTGGGACTAGAGGCACATGCCACAATATCCAGCTAATTGTTCTCTTTTTAGTAGAGACAGGGGTCTCACTCTTGCTCAGGCTGGTCTCCAACTCTGGAGCTCAAGCAATCCCCCCACCTTGGCATCCCAAATTGCTAGAATTACAGGCTTGAGCCATTGCGCTCAACCTCTAATTATTATTGTTAAACTGTCAGTTTCCCACATCAATTCTATCAGTTTTGCTTCATGTATTTTGAGGCTCTATTGTTAGGTACATACATATTTATAAATGATATGTCTTCCCAATGGATTTACACTTTTATCATTATCAATGTCCTCTTCATTTCAGTGACTTTTTTTAGTTTTAAGTCTTTTTCTGATATTAGTATAGCCACTCTAGCTTTCTATGGTTTCACTTTTCATGATATATCTTTTTCTTTTCTTGTGCTTTCCACTTATTTATAACTTTGAATATAAATGTGTTTCCTGGACATAGGTATGGTTGAGCCTTTTTTTAAAAATCTAGTTTGACAATTTCTGGGTTTTTTAATTCAATTATTTAACCCATTAATATATAATGCCATCATTGATATAGCTGAATTTATGTTTGACATTTTAGTTTTTGTTTCCTACATCTCATGTATTTTTTATTTCTGTTTCTCCTCTATTGCTTTCATTCACATTAAGTAAATATTTTCTAGTGTAAAATTTTAATTCTTTTAATAATGTTTTAATACTGTATTTTATTATTTTGAGGGTTTTTTTAGTGGTTGCTAAGCCACATATTATAACTTTATATATACATATAAACTTATAAGAACATACTTCAGATTTATACTAACCTAATCCCAGTGAGATAATGAAATATGCTATAGCTCTTTCCCTCTTCCTCCTTTTGGTGTTATTATTGTTAAACATATCACATCTATATAAGTTGTAAACCCAAATATGGTGTTATAATTATCACTTTAGTAATTTCATATCCTTAAAAGAGCTGAGAGAAACAAAGGGAGTAAGTATATATTTACAGAATTTCTTATATTAAACTTCATATTTACCATTTCTGGTTTTCTCCGTTTGTTTCTACGAATTCAATAGCAACATTATGTCATTTTCTTATTTCAATATAACTTTGTTTCCATTCACTTCCTTTATGTATTATTGTCAAATGTATTACATGTATATGTATGTTAAACACCCAACAATTCGATAATATACATATTGTTTTAAACATTTCAAAAAATCTGGTAAAAGAAGAAAAATAGAAGAAATATACATTTATGTTATCTTTTATAATCACATGATTACTTTATCAGAGTGCTTGAATTTTTTATGGATTTAAGTTACCACTGGGGATCACTTGCTTTCAACCTGAAGCTTCAGCCTGAAGTTTAGTGTTTCTCTAAGGTAGGTCTGCTAGCAACAAATTTCTCAGTTTTTCTTTGTCTGGATCTGTCTTCATTTCACATTTTTGAAAGAAAGTTTTGTTTTGTTTCAAAAATGTATATTTTTGTTTGACAGGCTGTTTTTTGTTTTTGTTTTGCTTGTTTCAGCATGTCGAATATGTTATCCCACGGCTCTCTTGCCTCCATTGTTTTTAATGCGAATTCAGCTGTTACTCTTATTAGATTTTCCTTTTACATGATGAGCTATTTTGCTCATTTTTTAAAATTTTAACTCTTTGTCTTTAGTATTCAACATTTTTGCTATAAAGTATCTGCATGTGGATAGTTTTGCTGTTACCCTACTTGAAGTTTATTGAGATCTGCAGATTAAATTTTTGGAAAATTTAGAAAGTTTAAAGCCAGTATTTCTTCAATTTTTCCTTGTTTCTCTTTATTATCTCTTCCCAGTACTCCCACTGCATGTATATTGATGTGTTTAATGATGTTCTACAACCCTCTGAGGCTCTGTTCCTTTTTATTTCTTCCTTAGTTACTCTATTTTTTAGAATGCATCATTTCCATTGATTTATCTTCAAGTGCATTAATATTTTATTCTTCCAGTGCAAATCTACTAGTTTGTCTGCCTAGTGAACATTTCATTTCAGTTATTAAAATTTTCGCCTTTGGAATTTCCTTTTTTTGTTGTTTTCTTTTTTCAAAATAATTTCTATTTCCTTACTGCTATTTCTATTTCATGAGATTTTGTTATCATATCTGTTCTTTCCCTTTAAGCATGCTATCTTTTAGTTCTTTGAATATAATTGCTCTTTTGAAGTTTTATCTGCTATCTGACATATAGACATTGTTAAAGGCAATTTCTCTTCCCTGTCTGATTTCTTTGTGTAGGTCATACTCTCCTCTTCCTTTGCATGTTTTATAATATTTTGTTGAAAACCAAACATTTTAGATAACATAAATAGCAACTTTAGATCTTTAGATACAATTCTTTTGCTGTCATTTGCTTTCTTGCTTGTTTAGTAACTTCCTGGACTATATTTCAGCATTTCCCATGCAGTGTATATCCTTTATTTTCCTTTCCCAGAGGGCCCAGCTTTGAGCATATGCATATTCACCCTAGGATAAGGATAGTTTTAATAAGGCTCTATTAGATTACTTCTTTGTCAGAGCCCTCTTTTAAGATGTCTGCCTCTGTTAGTATCACATGTAGCTATTACTTTGCACTAGTTGGAATATGACTACAGTTTTTTACAACACCCTGGAGCACAAATTGTTCTATCGTCTGATCTGGGCCCCTTTGCAGGGGTAGTTTTGAGGCTAGTTTTTGCAGTTTATTCTAATTCCGGGAGAACTGTTCTTAGCTGTCTCTTTCCACAGCTGTCTGTTAAACTACTGCTTGGTCTACAAATTAGCTTGTTGCTTTCATTTAACTATTAGCTCCTCTTAATTGCTTACTACCAAAATCTCCATTGTTTACAACAGTGGCCTTAGTCTTGAAATTCCCAATATGCTGTTCTAAATAAAGTCAGTTATTTTAAGACAGCTATGGAGTTCTCATTTTCATGCTTTCTCTCCCTCTCTCTCATCCCCCCACCCATTCTGCTGCCCTGGATCTGGGAGTGGACACAGTGGCCCAGTTTTCTCAGAATGACTCCCCTGCCTTACTGGCATGGCACTGTGCAGCTGTAATAGCCTGTGATCTTCTTTACTCGCCTCTGCTGAAATGAAATGTCTGTGAGCCAGGA
Source organism: Indri indri (assembly GCA_004363605.1). Taxonomy (NCBI): domain Eukaryota; kingdom Metazoa; phylum Chordata; class Mammalia; order Primates; family Indriidae; genus Indri; species Indri indri. Next base: position 89,334 of record RJWJ010001049.1, read on the forward strand.
TGAGGAAAATTAGGGTCTGGTATTTGGCTTGCTGTCCTGGTGTAGAGCTTTCAACCTACAAGGGGTTTGGGTGCAGGATGGTAGCCCCAACCCTCCAAGCTGCCTTTGTCTAGAACAGAGCTTCTGCACCATGAATCAGAGGTGGGAGGTGAGAAATGCTGGAAGCCTGTTCCTCCAGGAAATACTATAGTCCTAGACTGGGAGTTGGAAGGACAGGGAGCCCTGTATTATTGGCTGCATCAACAGGAGTAGGGCTTTCATTTCACTAAATAAGGAAAAAGGAGAGAAATAGGCTCAGTGGCTTAAATGTCACAGACTGTTGTTCTTAAGAGATTTAGGAGCTTATCTTGAATAAACATTTCTCCATTTCCCGTATGCCATTAAGACACTTTTCAGAGACTTTAAATGCTTTTTTAAAAAATTTTCATATAATTTTCACCAGTTATGGTTGTTTTGCTGACGAGAAGTCTGTGTAACTCTTCATATTTCTATTGTAGAAGTGCCTCCAAACATACTGAAAGCAGTGAAAAGATAATTTCCTTGTTTAGAAAATACATTTGGAAATGTTTAAAAATAATCATTAATAGAAAATATTTTAAAGTAGAAATATTGAAGAAAATAGGTCACAATGTATAAACCATTTCTTACTAATTCTGAGTTTCTAAAATGTTGAATTATATCAAAATAAAAATATAGTATATATGATCAATAGCATAATTACTAGTGATAGTATTTTTTATGGCTCTTGGAAGGTTATGATAGTTAAACACAATATTATAACTGTATATTTACTGAAATAAAAGGAAAGAGAGAAGTAAAAATATTCTAAACTTATGGTAATTCAACCACAGATATAAAAACTCATTTATGTGCAGCTCTCTTATTAAGTGAACTCTTTAATCTTTACATGAAGTAATCAGAATGTATTTTATTTATAATATTGGTGTAGCCTTGTAAATGAATGCACTTTTTAAAAATAAGCTCATACCTACACATTTGGACAGTCTGATAAATATTTTGTTGGTAAACTTATTTAGAGATATCACTAAACATTAATTTTATTTGTAATTTTTAATTACATATTTTTCTTGAGAATAATTATTTATGAGTTATATGATACCATTTGTAGTCATATACTTGAAGAAATACTGTCATAAACTTCCAAATTCATCTTCTTGGACTAAATGCCCAAGTAAATGGAGGAAAGTTGTTAAACAATATATTGGTGAAAATTTTATTCCCCTACGACCTATAAAAAGATGGTTTGAGAAACCAGATATTTAAAAGTAAAGAAAAAATAAAGCAAATGCAAATAAAAAAGCATAGGTATCTAATTAAAGAAAATTGTAATTACTGGCGAAAATTTTCTGAAAATGAATGTAGTTTTTCCTGTCAGTGTGTTTTTCTCCCAAAGTTGTTCAAGCACTTATATATCTAATGTTTACAAAACAATATTTAAAAGTTTCTTTGACATAAAATATCATGGTCATTAAAAAGTGTGTATATGGTAAATGCAATTAGTACTTGGTTTTGGTTACACAGTTTAACCTGATGCTACCTGCTCTAATGCATACTTGGCAGCATTTCAAAAAAAAAACCAAACAGATGTTTTCTGTTCCCCACACAGAGAAGGAGTGTCTTGTGTTTGTGTATGTGTGGGGGTGGGGAGCTCTATAGACATCCATTAGGAGTTCCAGATGGCTCACAATGCTACCTGCACCTTTCTGTTCAGTAGTGTTAAGTAAAATTTTGTTAACATTATCCTTTTTATATATTTTGACATTCTTGAGATGGGAAATAACTGTAAGAAGTATTCTTGTTTCATCATGTGAATATTGAGTGACATATGTTAGATGTATATAAGAGTACATAGCATATTGGAATCTATTTTAAATTTATATTATATTTATGTATAATATTGATTTTTCTCTATGTGAAATTAGAAAAAAAATGTGGCAATTAATATGTTATTTGTACATACACAGAAAGATGCCATATTTTCACAGGTTCATTTACATAGGGACATTTTCCAAAGCGTGGCCTTTCTTTTGAAGAATGCAAGAATTTGGGCAGCATGTTAGCACAAGTAAAACATTGCTTGCAATTATTCAATTAACTATTATTTTAAAGAGGCAAATGATAAATTATCTGTACACATCATAATACCCAGACCCCTAAAAACACAGAGAGAAAATAAAATAAAAATATAAAAAATTAGAATAATAATTTTCATTATGTTTTACACAATTTTCATTATGTTTTAAGTGCATTGGCAATTTAAATTATTTGCCAATGCACTTAAAACATAATGAAAAATTGAGTTTATATCCCAGATAATAGAAAAAAATTTTCATTGAAATACACAGAAAATTTTGTAAACATATGGAAAAAAATTTGACCTATGCAGATACTCCTTGATGGCTATCTTATATTTCTAACATTAACCCTAAAACGTTGAGTGGTTTTACTTATTGAAATTCTGCATGTGTAAAAGGATTATGCTTCATGAGACACCAAGAGGTAGCACAGAACTCACAAATGTCCATTACCCAAAAATTGAATCACTGCATCTAAAAATATGTCAAAAATGTCCAGATAAAACATACCTCCTTCATAATGTTCAAGTCAGATAGGACCTGTCTTCCCAAGAGAGCTAAATGCAATTGTTTCAAACTCCTAATTTCCCAGCCTTGTGGTTTAGAGAAGCTTGAAGTCCTCTGACATTCATATTTCTACAGATTTGAGATGTGTGTGCATACTTTTCTGTTACCTCTGTCTCTGGCCTCTAGAGCCAAAAATAGTTGTCTTCTCCAGATATCACTAACACTCTGCTGCATTCACCACCTTTATTAACATGTGCCTGCCAAAAATTTTCAACAGAAAGTATCATAGAAATTTCAGAATTTATAGAAGCTCTGGGTTTAAGTGTGTGCAAGAGAAGTATGGGGTGATAGGTCAGAGGAGCTCTATTTCTCACCACACAGAAAACAAATTTAAAATACATACTTTCTTTTCCAGAAGTTTAATAAGTAGTGTTTAAAGTGAGATCTGTAGAGAGGTAATTGTATTTTAAAGTGGGACGTGATTTCTTATTTTATAAAAGAGATGGTTCTGAATGATGTACATAACACAGGCTTTGATATTTAAATTTAGGTATCAGTCTAGACAAGATCTATCAGATTTGTAGAACCTCAGCATTTTCCTAGATTAAAAAAAGAGGCCTAACTCAATATAGATGGCACTCCTTAACATAGCCATGTCTAATGGGAGGGTATGACTTAAAATTAGTTGTTAAATTAAATGGAGTATGATAAAGAAATATATACATTCATGCATACATATATAAATGCATGCATACTTTGGAAATTGAGTAAGGTTTAAAATCACATGTGAGAAAAAAGAAATAGTTTTTTTCATCTCTATAATTCTGGGAAAATTTCTCTTGTATTTTTCAGATCTAAAAGATATTAACTATAAAATATATGTTATTATCCTTGAAAATTTTTGATATACTTGATATAAAACCTACACTATTACCTATAGCACAAAATGTTTATTCAGGATCAAGTTTTAATCTCTCCTCTTATTAAATCCTATTGAAAGTCAAAATACCCAAAGACACTCTAAGTAGTTAATGCATTTCTTAGTTACAGGTACAGGCAGTCCCTGGTTACAGAAGACCCGGGTATGGACGATCCAACTTTTGGCATTTTGTATTCATGAATGGGTTCCCAAGAATCCCTGTAAGAATAATTTATAATTAAATGATTAAATTGGTAATTTGGGAACTAGTTTCCTCCATGCGTGTAAACAAACCCACACGGCGTAAACGGTTCATTGGAGCAGTGTCTTTACGCTAGTGTCAGGTCTCATGGTCACTTACACACAGAATCACTTTGTCTTAACTTTTTAATTTGATTTTGTGAGTCTGTATTTACCCTTATGACCATGCTTCCCAAGCAAAAGTCCACTGCAAGTCCAGGTGAGACTGTAGCAAAGAGAAAGGTGGTTACAGTGGAAACACAAGTAGAAATAATTAAGCAATCAGTGAAAGGCCAGATGCCATCAATCACTGAGAAAGCAGTAGGCTTCAGTCACTCGACTGTGGGAACAATTACGAGGGATAAAGTGAGAATAATGGAACATGTGAAAGGCAGTGCTCCAATGAAAGTATCAATTATTACTAAGCAGCATAGTGGATTAATTATTGAAATGATAAAGTTATCATTAATTTGGTTACAAGATCAAAATGAGCATAACTTATTAAATATGAATTAATGGATGTTGTTGAGGTGACATTAGATGATTGTTAAACTTTGCTATTCTTTTTTGAAATTTCTCCTATCGTTTATCTAAACTATTTGTACAAGTTTGTTTTTGTGTTCTGTTTGTTTGAATTAAAAGAAACAGCACAATAGTTTCTGAAAATTATTATTACAGTACAGGGGTATTATTATTACAATATTATTGTCAGGTTGGTAATTTTGTCTGTGTTCCCAGTTCTTGGTGTGTTTTTGGCTGAAGAATGACCAGACACATTGAAAGCAAGGTAAGCACAAAAATAAAGGTTATTGAGGAAGAACTATCACAGAGCAAGACGAAGATACATTCGCCACAGATGAAGAATGGACCCTTTGTTGTAACAAAAAGGTCTTAGCTATGGTCTGGGGTCTTGTTTTTTAGTGTCTGGATTGGGCCCTCCTCATGGTTCAGATGTCACCATTGAACCACTTTGATGACAGTTGGGAGTTACATAACCTGAGTCTTATCACACATGCAGATCTCCCGTGAGCCTCTCTGAAAGCCCATTTGGGGGGTGGGAGAACTGCAATGTAGATTTAAGCTAATGACATGATAATTAGCCTTAGGTTGTTCTAGGTCACCTTCCAGACTTTATTGTATCTGTATTGCTTGGCTGGTGGACTGGGGAATTCTCTGCATTCTTTTGCATTTAGCACGTTAAGATCAGATTGGTAGGTTAGTAGGGCGTTCCCTCCTCCCCCAGATGTGGCAATCTCTCCGCCGCTTTTGTCCCCAGGAACGGCTGGAGCTCCCTTGCTTTCTACCCAACATTACACTGAATTGTTATTATCATATATGAGTCATTATGGTATATTATTATTATCGTATATACACAGTTCATCAAGAATCCAAGTTACATACAAATCTGACCTAAAAACTTAAAAATTTCTCAGGAACATATCTTGTCCATAACCTGGGGACTGCCTCAACTTAACACGGGGCCTGTCAATGAGTTATAATGGATAAAAAAAAAACCTTGATATTTAATGTACAGTTTTAGGTTTGTATTTATTTTCCCTATGGAAAGGTCAAGAACTTCATCAGATACTCAGTTGTGTCTGCGATCAAAACCAAAAAGAAAAAAGGTAAAAACAAATGCTTTAAGTTATATTTAAGTGGGTTTAGCCCCCAAAATAGTATTAAAATTGATCAAATGACATACTGGTGCAAGTTAGAAGAGATAATGAATAGTAGATATATAGGAATTTATCATTAAAAATGGAAAATGCAAATGCCTGTGTAGTATTTCAAAATAAATGCCATTTTGCTTCCAATAAAAATATACTGGATATTTGGAAGACTTGAAGCACTCCCAGGATACGAGTGCTAGTAATCAAGTCATCTGGAACCATTTCTCAGATCAGTTTCTGATGTTATGTATTGATGTTGATAATTATTTCATAGCCACCAACACCATAAAACAATCATGAAGAGGACTATGGATACATAGCTGCTGATGTAAGTTCAACTTAAAGTCTTAATTTATTAAATTGGCCCCAATTTCTTCATCATAGTCAAATATAACTTTACTTTGCATTATTGTACATTTTTATTTTTTATTTTCTATTTTGCAGGGGTTAAAATTGGGGATAATGGGGATTAAGAGAGGAGTTTCTTTTAATTGTCAAGAATGAAAAAAACATGCGGAGCTCAACTTAAAAAAAAAATCCAAGAGAAAACTTTAGATCAGTTTCTCATATTAATAAAAACTTAAAACTTAAAATAAAAGTGATTCCCATGTTAAGAATACCTCAGTATACTCAATCCAAGTTTAACCTAGGGATATGAAGATGATCTAACAAAAAAACTATTAATTTTTATATCATGTTGATTAAAATCATAAAAGCATTTGAATATATATAGAACTGACATTTGATAAAATTCGACAACCATTCCTGATAAAAATATATAAATCAGAATGAAAATCTTCTTTAGGTACTAAAAACAACTTATTTTAAACCAAGAACTTTTATTATATTCACTGCTAAAATCCCAGAGTAATTTTATCTATACGAGCCAAATAAGATCCTCTCTAACACTTTGCTATTCATATGGTGTTGGCTGTTCTGGTTCAGATAATCAAGTATTGAAAAAGAAATGAAAGACGTAAGTTCTAGAGAGGCAGAGGCAAGAGAGCTACTGTGACAAGTCATATGTTTGGCTTTTCCTTAGATTTTTTTATTTGCCCATAATATTTTCAATTGACAATGCTTCTTACACTTTGAAAAATTTTACATGTAACTGTTTTTTTAATGATGACCATGTTTTTAATGTAAAATTATGAAAGAGGGATCTGTAAAAAATAAGTCTTTTTTGTTATATCCTGTTGTTATTTTGTCAAATACAGATTGACAAACTGTCAAATTTATACCCACACCAATGGTGTGTCACTGACTTTTTATTTTAAAATAAAGAAACTCTAAAATACATTGTTGGGTAAGTTTGCAATTGCCAATATTTTAGAAAGTCTGTTTTTTAATTCTGAAATTAGGTCTATTATACAGTTTTCATTAAACTGTGTTTGATTATTTAAATGATAATGAATAGATATGAAAATTTTAATTTTGTTTTCATATCTACACCTTACAAAAATAGATATGTAGATAATATACGTGTGCGTAAATTATCACGCTCATACGTGTGTGTGTGTGTGTGTGTGTGTGTGTGTGTGTGTGTGTGTGTGCCATCTGTCAATTCTTCATTTTTTCCCTACACTCAATTGCTTTATTAAAAGTCTGGCAAATACAGGGTAACTATCCCAGCTAGCTTTTACAGCTGGTATTCATGGGCCAGAAAGGTCAGCCTAACTAAAAGGCCAAACAATTTGTTGTGAATTCTGTTTAATAAAGCAACAAAAATAACACATGCGGTAATCTTTCACTCACTTAAAAAGGCAAGGCAGTGCTATGAAAAGAATCCCGCGTTATTAATTTATCACATGTGACTCGGAGTTGTGTTGACTGAACGCTGCACTAAAGTATCACAGCATCCGCAGCTAAATGAACACACTGCTTTAGGCAACTGAATGCCAGAGGCTAGGAGATCCTAACAGGATAACTTTCAGGATCAAAGGAAGGTTTCATGTAGAAAACTTGGAACAAATACATTATCCTAAGGCCATCTACCAACAAAAAGCAATTAATGCATGACACTAATCAAATACTAACAGTGAATGCATTATTACTTCTACAAATCTTTTAAAGATCTAATTCTGTAACTGGTACACTTAGTAAAAGTAATAATTCCGTTGATGGACTATTCTTTCCAAATAATAGTTATATAATAAGATAGGCCTTTTTTTCCCTATTGATAAATGCTTGGGCTCTTTTTTTTAGTAGACATTTTATAAGTACAGTTTACTTGCACCTAAGCTGCCACTAAACAAACAAAAAAGATGAATTAAAAAGACTAAAAGAAATACATATGGAGACCTTTGCCAAATTCAATTATGCACTAATCGAGTAAGTACAAATACTTAAAAAGTTTTATGACCAAGAAGTTAACAATTATCATTTAATTATGGTAAATTGAAAGTGTTAGGGCAAGATCAAATAAAATAAAGCCAAGGTGTAAAACCGAGGGGTGGGAATGGAGATTATTAATTGGTGTCATTGAATAGATTCTCCTGGTAAGTGTTAATGTGGTGTTGATTGTACCATTAAAATGTAAATCCAGCTATAGTCTTAGTTGCTTGCCTCTAGAAAACAGAAACTATTAAATAGTAATGGGAAACATTGCCTGGAGTCTATCAACTTAGCTAATGTTAAAATTGAACATCACGTGAATAGAGTGAATGTCTGTTGAAAACTAAATTTTTAACCTAAACCAATTATTTTATATTTACCTTCCTGAATTACAAATGCTGGCTCTTAGTGATGTAAACTTAAATTGTAAACAATGTCTTCATCTGAGAAATCTGTTAAGAAGTTGATTATGTTATCACCGTTCACAGATGAACTCATTTATCTGGCACAGTGCAGAAGAAATGGTGAGAAGACCATGCAAGGTTTCTTCTAACTTCCATAATTCTGTATATGGGCATAACTTCTATCTACTGGTGATTCTTATCTTACATACCAAGGCAAAGATAGTCTCAGATTTGTATGAAATGTAAATTCATTGAAAATAAAGGGTTTTGTCTTTAATTTTAATGCTGAAAGAATTTAGTAATATGTACACAAACTTTAAAAAGAAATGCTGACAAATTCTTTCAATACAGCAAAAGTAATGACACTTCTAAATTATTTACAAGCACACACACATATTTGGCAATATTAAAATTATTAGGAACTCAGGGGGAAGGCCAGCTGAGTTGACATTGAACATAGAAAGGTAAATGATTGGAACTTTAATTACTTTGATCCGTCATGCCTTGTAGCTATGTGTCAGCCTAAGTCAACACAACTGACATGGAACAAAGGCCATGGCTGCCTTAACATTGTAACACATTTCTAATGGTTGATTAATACATGTATTGAATTGAATGTGTGCTGGGAACGGAAAATAAAACTTTATAGAAATATAGGGCCTATGGAAATTTTATGTATTTATTATATCTATACCTATCTGTATTAATATGGAAGATAGATATATAAATAGATAAATTTAGAGTAATGTAAATCTGACATGTATACATATGCCAAATATATATTTATTGGGGCAGGGGCAAGAGACACAGAGAGAGACAGAGAAAAAGAGAGAGTGAAAGAGAAAGGTAGAAATCTCTGTTTAAAATTGGTATAGTTAAATGAATAAAATAATGATATTTTGACACCAAGCCATAAAACTGGTTTTTTAGTTCATTTACAAAATAATTAAAAAATGATATATGTAGGACTGAAACAACTAGCTGGTTGACTGTTTTTGTATAATTGTTTTCCTCAGTGGTTTAATACAATATGCATAATTCGATATGAAGCTGGTAGAGAAAATGAAATGAAAAATGCTATTATTATTTTGCTTCCCTCTATTTCTGCAAACTGCAAAAATTCCTTTAACGTTTGTAGACATTTTTAAGAAGAAAGAATGAAAGAGAAGAAAACTTACCTTCCCTCCTAATAGTATGTAGAGTTTTACACTATAAATCAATTTCCAACAATGCTTTGAAGTTTTCAAATTTTAGAGATTTGCCATTTTGTGATTTTACAGAAAAGAGCATAACTAAAAATCTACTTAACTTTGTATATTAGAAGCTATAACCAGAGGCCTGTTCATTCTAGGCAACTCTCTGGGTTAAAGACTGGAACTTCTTATCAATACGAACTACTTTTCTCAAAGTTATAGCATGTCATCAAAGACTTATAGGTGGTAATTCTAAAAATAGAAAAAAATGAATATTGAGTTTAATTTAGGCATAGTCATTGTTCTTTGTGATTGCCTATTTCAGTATTTTAGTTACAAACATGGATTGTTTTTTGTTTTATTCTTTAAATATAAAATATTCTCCCATGAAACTTTTTCTACATGAATTCTCTAATTTGGTCCTTATTTCATAGATATTAGAACTGGAGTGTGCCCACATTTTCTAACCTTATTAAGTTATTTTTTCTTTTTGTATCAAAAGAAAATAACTCAAGTCCCCTCTTGAAATAGCACAATAAATCCAGTAACTTCCTAAAGTAATTCCTAGAATCTCTAGGGAACGCAGACATCTCCTGATGTTTCTTTTCGTCTTGGCTGTAAACTGTCCCTCTCAGGCAATGTCTGGTGGCTTCGTCTTTGCTCCTTCGTGGCACTTCAAATGTCTACATTGAGTGATACTCCGGAGAGCAACACTATAGTTCCTTCAGGGAATATCATTAGGAAATTGAAATGAAAATAATTAAATACTGAAAATTGTCCAGCCGAGTTCCCTTTCCCTACATTTCACTGTTTTTTCCCCCTTAACATTGGGGAGGTCCTCGTTAGCTATTTCCCCCTTGTCTTGCTATTCTTTTTCTTCCATGAGGCCCTCCATTCTCACTTCCTCTCTTCCGCCTGTCTCCTTCCTCAGATTTCTTTCCACAGGATGCTAAAGATTCCTTCCTTCGTAATATGCATACAGTCCCTCTGATGAGATGCCCATTCACACTATTCAACTGGCATAATCTTTCACACTATAATGAAAATACTTATCAATCTCTTTTAAAGAACTGGCATTTTTATGACTCAACAAATATTTGGGCCTGCTGCCAAACAAAGTGAAGGTACTTGGCTTACATATTCATGACTAAGAGGGTTTATTGAAATGATTCATTTCAAAGAACAAGAGTCTGACCAAAGACAAATTCTAGCTTTCTGCCTTAGAACCACAGGAAGTAATGTGTAGGCAGCCTAAATGTAGCTCATTTTTTTCCCTTCAAATCTTCTACTTATCAAGGTTAAACAAATAGCGAGGTACCTGAATACTTAAAATAATTAAATCAATTAGAATTAGATATCACCTTTCTTCCATTATTTTAGTTTACAATTAAAAATTAATTATAAGGGAATTCTGCTCCTGGTTGTGATGAGCAGCTTATATAAAAGATAAAAAAAAAAAAAAAAAAAAAAAAAAAAAAAAAAAAAAAAAAAAAAAAAAAAAAAAAAAAAAAAAGCCTTGCCAAGAACAATTAGAAAAACTGGACAAAATACAGAACAAATAAACAAAACAGTTCTTTGGAGTAATTGGACAATAGAGGCCAATATTCAGGTAAGATTGAGAAATGGCAGAAACTGGAAGACAATGGAATGACATCTCTGAAGTATTAAAATAATAACAAAACAACAATAATAAATGACAATCTATAAAAATAAAGGCAAAATAAAAATGTGTTCAAACACATGAAAACATTCTTTGGATTTCATTCTTTGGAGCTCATGTAGATGGAGCCTCAAAAGGGAGTTCTTTAGGCAAAAGAAAAATGATTCCAGATAGAGATACTAATATGCAACAGAAAATAAAGAGTAATGGAAATGGTAAACATGGGTAAATCCACATAGTGATTGTACAAAGCAATAACAAGCTTCTCTAGTTTTTGACAATAGATATGTATTTAGATACATGACAATAATAGCATAGAAGGCATTAGAGAGGTAAATGGAGTGAAAGCATTCGAATGTGCTTGCATTTTCTGGGATTTGGTAAAAGTTCTAATTGGTAGTGGATTCCAATGCATCAAATATGAATGTTGTAAACCGCATCTAAACTCTGTGACAATCGTTTTCAAAGTGTGGTCCATAAACCTCTGGAAATCCTTGAGAACCTTCTAGAGGTCCACAGAATCAAAACTATTTTCCTAATTGGAAGACATTATTTATCATTTTCACTGGATTGACACTCCGTGCAAAAGTAATGGTGAATGGAACCGCTGTCATTTTGGCCTAAATCAAATCAGGGGCACTAAATGTTATTAGTAGTCATTGTATTCTCAAACAGTTAAAGGAAAACAAAAAAGTTTCACTAAAGAATGTCTTTGAGTATATACACGCATAATGAGTGTGATGCTCACCGTCTGGGGAATGGACACGCTTGAAGCTCTGCCTGGGGGGGAGTGGGGCGCAAGGGGAATATACGTAACCCAAACATTCATTCCCCCATAATATGCTGAAATTAAAAAAAAAACCATAAAACAAGAACGTCTTTGAGTAAACATCATTACTATTGTGTGCGCTGAAATGGGAAGCCTGCATAAAGCCATTGTCTTGCACATCACCATATAATGGTTATCTTAAGGAAAAGTACATATACAATTATTTGATTGCCGGCTGAACTAGCTGCTTTTTTCATGAAGCGTTATTTTTACATAAAAGAATGACTGACAGGAAAATATGAAAATTCAAACTAGGTGTTTGGCAGAGAATTCTTAAGAATAAAACAAGTAAGCCTATCTCTGCAAGAAAAACAGTTAACAGTGTTTGTTGCTAATCATAAAGTTTGAACTCTCAAGAAAACATTAGAATTATAGAAATTTGTATCTAATACCATGAGATTTATAGGTCCTCAATACTTAAAACAACTGTCTGGTGAGATTGGTGAAGATAATTATGAATATGCTTTTTTATGAAATGCATCAACATTTGAAAGATATACATAACTCAGTAAACCAATATTTTACAAAAGACTAATGCATTTTATCAAAACATGCAATGGTAAAACTAATGCTATCAAAATGCAGATAGACTAATGCATTTAATGCAACAGTATATGCAAAATACATTGGTATGGTTTCAATTTCTACATTACAACTAACCTCCAAGAAACTACCATTTGTTGAGATTTGTTCTGGTATCAAACAACAATATCTAAATTATTTAACAATGTCATTAATAAACTCTTTTCTTTTCCAATTACATGTCTCTTTGAGACCAGATTTTATTTATATACTTTAATAAAAAAATTAGAAGTATGAATAGAGAAGCAGATATAAAAATCCAGCCGTCTTTCTTAAAATTAAATGGTATAGAGATTTGTAAAACTGCAAAAGTATGCCAATTCACTGATTTTTTTCTAATGAAAATGTTTCTCATCCAATATTATTTATGTTAATATGCAATGAATTTTCATTATTTTAAGTGAATTATGATGATGTGTTTTTATATTTTCTCAGTTTTAATTTCTAATATGTAATCATGCATTAGCTGTAACCCATATAAAGAAAAGTTCTTTGGGTATCACAAGAATTTTAAGAGAGTAACAAGATCTTGAGAATAAAATGCTTGAAAACGAATCACAAAAAGCATAATAAAATAATCTATAACTAACAAGTTAGGAAAGAATGGAAACTTGAAAAAAAATAGCTTTATCAGTGCAATGAAGGCAAGGATTTACAAAATAGAAAATAGAAGAGATAGGGGAAAATAGAAACAAAGAAAAATGTGGTAGATTTTAACTCAAATCTGTTAGCAATTACATTAAATATGAATCTACTTAGTTTTCCAATTTTAAATAAAAAGATTATTAGACTGGATTAAAACATAATCCAGGTATATCCTATTTTATGAAAGATATTTTTACAAACAGTGTTCACTGTGGCTGCACATACACTAAAATTATTAATATAAACATAAAAAGTAAAAGTAAATTATGAAAACTATATACCATTAAAATAGATGTAAAATTAGTGTAGCTATATTATAAGACAATGTAAACTTTACAGCAAGAAGCATTACTATAGGGAAAAAGGAACATTGCATAAAGATAAAAGAATTAATACACTACAAAGATATAGCTGCTCTAAGTTGGTATGCACCTAATGACCCATGGCCTCAAAATGTGTAAATCAAAAACTAGCAGGAGTTAAAAAATACATACAAAAGTTCAGAATCATAACGAGATATTTACAAACTTCTCTTGATAAATGATAGAATGAACAGACAAAAACCATAATGACAGAAAAATCAGAAGTAATATGGGAGAATTAAAAAGCGTAATTGACAAACATAAGCTAAAATCACAATAGTAGTACATTAGAGAATTTTTTGAAATGAATTTTAATGGAAACAAGACATGAAAACGTAATGAGTTATACTTAAACCCATGTTTAGAGGGAAAAATAGTCTTGAATGGCCATATTAGAAAAAAGAAAGAAATGCAAAATATCAATGTCTTAAGTATTCACCTGAAGACCTTAAAAATATATATGCACAGAAGAAAATAATAAAAATAAGAGCCAAAATAAATAAACAAAAAGTGGAGCTATTGATACAGTTAAAATCTGTTCTTTGAAAATAAAATTAATCAACACCTAATACACTACTAAACAACAACAAAAAAGTCTCAAATCACCAAAACTAGGAATGGAAAACAGGACATCACTACTAATCCTATATGCATTACAACAGGAGGATTTTATCAACAATTTTATGTTAGTGAACTTGCACGTTTAGACTATATTAACAAAATCCTTGAAAAAACATGCAAGTTACTGCAACTGATTCAAGAAAAAATATCTGATTGTTTCTGTATGGAAGAAAGAAATTGAACCCCAAAATTAAAATCTTCCCACAAAAACAACTCCAGTAACAGATATCACTGGTGAATACTTCAAGTATTTAAGAAAGAAATCATTGCAATGTTATGTAAATGTCCCCAGAAAAATTTTTAAAAGATACACTTCTCAATTTATTTTATTTTATAAAGAAAGCATAATATTGATGGAAAAACTCAACAAGGAAACAAGAAAGTGAAATTACAAGTCCATATCTCTCATACATATGCAAGAAAAAAATACCAAACAAAATTTGTGTATACCAAAATTTGTGTATACCAAATTAAATGAAAAATTAAAAGAAATAGAGCATGATAGTTCAGTAAATATCATATTAAGTTAAAGTTTGAAAATACATTATTGTAATTCACTACATAAGTTTGAAAAGGCAAGAATAAAATGATACACACAAAGAATTTGATAAAATTCAATATTGATTCACTCTTAGCACAGTAGAAATTTAAGGAAGTTCCCTAAATTGTATGAAGCATGTTTATCCCCCAAAATGTGGCAATCACTATACTCAGTGGTGAAACTTTGAAAACATTCCCTCTTAATCTGAGAATGAGAAAAGGATGGCTATTATCCCTGCATAGATTCAACATTATATTGGAAGTCCTAACCGATATAATAAATCAAGAAAAAAAGGTAAAATTTATTAGCATTGAAAATAAGAATGAATAAATAAAAAATTATTTATAGATGATTCAATTGTGAATATTAGGAATCCAAAATATCTATAGTCAAACTAACAAAATAAGTAAATTTTGCAAGTTTGCTGTATATAATATTAATATATAAACTGTATTTCTATATTCTAGCAACAAACAGTGAGAAAATTACATTTAAAAACACTATTTACAATAACTCCAAAATATCTAACTCAAAGGAAGAAATGAAAAATATATAAAAACTCTACAGAGAAAATTACAAAATATTACTATTTACAGAAATCTAAATAAAAAGATATACGATAACCATGTATCAAAAGATTTAATATTTAAACATGTCAATTTTCTCCAAATATACCTATTTAAAACCGAAAACTGATCTAAAATCTATGTGGAAATGCAAAAGGCCAAGAATAACCAAGAAAATCTTTAAGAAAATAAACAAAGCCAGGAGACTCTTACCACCCTATAACAATTTCTATTTTAAAGATATAATAATTAATACAGTGTGGTGTTGGTACAAGAATAGAAAAATAGACAAATAGTGCTGGTTCAATTGGATATCCATATAGAAAAATAACTTATCTTAACTCTTACCTGACATCACACACAAAAATAAAATAAAATCCATGTAAAAGGTAGATCTATGAAAATGAAAACAATGAAGAATCCTGGATATAACATAAGACGATATATTCATAACCTTGAGAAGGCAAACATTTCTTAAACTAGACTCCCAAAGCGATAACCATATAGGAAAATATTGATAAATAGTTCAATAAACATAATAATTTCTCTTTATAAAAGAACACCAGTAAGAAAGTGAACAGGCACTCTTAAATAGGATGAAGTATTTTCAAAAGAGGTATCTGAAAAGGGATTGTCATATCCAGTTTATAAAAAGAGCATCTACAAATTGATAACAAAAAGACAGACATCACCTTACAAAAATACACAAAAGTCTTAAGGTGTTCTCAAGAGAATACATAAATTATAATATACATATGAAAAGTTGCTCAGATCATTATCCATCAGGGAAATACAAATTAATGCCACATGCTATCCCTTTAAGTATTTCTAAAATGAATAAAGTAATAATAATACCAAATGCTGTTGAAGTGGAAGAACAATTGGAACATTCCAGACTTGTAGGAATGCAAACTGCACGACTGCTCTTGAAAACAATTTTATAGTATGCATTTCCTATACTCCCAATTATATATCCAAGAGAAATTTGCATAAATGTGGCCAAAATACGTGGCAAACATAGAAATCTTATTTTTAATTGCTCTAAATTCTAAAAAAATAAATATCCATCAGTGGAATATTTATACAACATGAAGTTTATGCTTATACTACGTTAATTACATGGGTGACTCCTTCAAACTAATATAGACTAAAAGTATCCAAGAACAAAGAGCACATGGTGTATGATTCCATGTATTTAAAGTTCAAAAACTGATGAAACTATATTGTTAAAAATCAAAATAGCAGTTAGTTTGTGGGGGTGGTTACTGATTCAGATATTATCCTTGACACAGGAAATGGTCTATTTCATGCTCTGGATGATGTTTAAACAGATATGTTTGCTTCGTAAATATTCATCGAGTTATATAATTACAATTTTTCACTTTCGTTTATGTCATATATATGTCACTCTTCAATATTAAATGCACCTTATAAAAATTGGAAGTATTTTAGTCAAATACTGATTCAGTGATGTGTACCTGAGAAAACGATTTTATCTATATGTTCTCTTCTTCAGAGTCTGGGCCTCACACCGCTTGCAGCTTCTGCTTTTTTAGGGGGTTGGAAGTGTCACCACTGCCATGTAAATATGCCTAAATCAGCCTGTTGGAGGAAGAGAGACTACGTGGAAGAGAAATGGGGCACTTTAGCTGACAGCAGCTAGTTCTCAGCATACCGCAAACATGTGAGCCACATGAAAAATTCATGCCCTAGTGAGCATAGTCTTCCTTTGCCTTTACTTTGGATTCCATAAATCATTGAACCCAAATACTCACTGGCATTTAAATATATAAACAAATCATGTTATATGTATATAATAGAATATGATCAACAATAAAGAGTGATAAACTACTGATACCTGCCAAAGCATGGCTGAATCTCAAAATAATTATGACAAGTGAAAGAAGTTAGGAGGAAAAAAAGAAAAAAAGCATTACACATTCATTTGAATTTAAATAAGATTTCATTTATACAGAATTCTAGAAATGGAAAGTAATTTATAGTGATATAGCAGGTCAGTGGGCGAAGGGGAAGGGGTGGGAAGGAGGGGTGAGAGGCACAGGGAAGTGTTTGAGGGTAATGGATATATTTGTTATTAATATGTTGATTGTGGTGATGCTTTTGCCAGTATATGCATATATTAAGATTTATCAAATTATATGCTGTATGTTGTATGTTAATCATTCCTCCGTAAAAATGTTTTAAACATAGAAAACATATGAATGAGTAGGAATATTTTAGATGGAGACAGCTCTGTTATTTTTCAGACCCTGTGTTTCCATACTCCTTAAGAGTTCAAAGAGCACATTCACTTTCTTCATCCTTTGGCATTCATGAAACACTGAGGGATGGGCATCATTACTCCCACTTTATAGGGAGAAACATATTTAGATAGACCAAGAAATTTTATGAGAGTCAATCAGCTATTAAGATCAGATCTGTGGCTAGAATTTTGTTCATTTCTATCCATAAACTATTTGCAGCGACCTTACCATGTGACAAGCATTATTTCTGAAACTGAAAATAATAAAAAGATCAAAGTAGACCTTCTCCATTATGGACCCTGCTTTCCTATGATTGGGGGATTGTTGCTGTTTG
The DNA here is from genome assembly GCA_004363605.1 of Indri indri. Classification (NCBI taxonomy): domain Eukaryota; kingdom Metazoa; phylum Chordata; class Mammalia; order Primates; family Indriidae; genus Indri; species Indri indri. Next base: position 107,101 of record RJWJ010001049.1, read on the forward strand.
GGGAAACAAGGCAAAATTAAACAAGTCAGGGCAGCGCTGTCACCTGCATTTTCCAAAACAGCTAGATGCTTCAGTGTTATAGACTAGGATGAACTGGGACTAAAGATTTTTGGTATTATTCTTTCTGCGAATGATTCTCCTGGACAATCTCCAGCCTCCTACACTGTTGAACTTCTTACCCTGCTGGAACTCATTGGCACAGAGTACAGACATTCTCGAAGGACTTCTCTTCTGGTCAGAGGTCATTGATGTGGAAAGTGTTTTTCTTTTTTTGTTTATCTTTGTTTTTCACTTAATTCCTCTTCCTCTTCTTTTATGAACTCAAAAATCCTATCTGAAAACAGATTACAGAAAGATTCTAGTGTGTAGATGGGAGGCAGGTGGTCAGTAGACAGCCCACTGCCCATCACTGATTTATACTGACTACACAGCAGTTACGTATTAGTCCACTTTCACAGAATTGTCTAGTTAATTTGGTTTTATATGTTTAGGGAATTGTTTGAGGCAATTTATTATTTTTGCATGATTGATTAATTAATCCACTAATATTTATTTAGTGCCTGCCAACCATCATCAAGACAGAACCCTTGCCTTTACTCAATTTTAAATGCATTTACGTACATGTTATATTTTCACGGCATTATCAGGATAAAAAAGGAATTTTCTAAAATAAGTATGTTTACACATGGAGGCTTAAAATGGGGAAAGACATCTAAACAGAATCCAAAGGCAAATTATAATTTTTTTTAGCAGACGGGTTTGACTAACATGTAACTGCTGTGTAGTCCAATTCTTAAGCTAACATTTTGCAGGACGTAGTTTTCATTGGAGCAATGAAGCAGCAATTTTCTTCATGTATACTTATATCATGAAGAATTTCCACTTTAGTCAACATTCAGGAAATGTTACCTGAGAAATTTGGAATCTATTTTGAATTTCTACATATTTTTCATTCTGAAGATATAATGGTCTGCAAATTGAATAATAAATATGGAATAATTGAAGCCAACCAAAAAATGGCAAGATAGAGTTTATAAAGACATTTTAAAAAGAAAAAAATCCATGTAAGAATGGTGCAAAATGTCATGGAGAAAAGAGCTTGAGAGGCAGGAGAAAGAAATGGGAGCTCCCTTAGGTGGATGTTATGCCGTTAATTCAGGACATCACCAGGGAAATAACTTTAATTACCACTGCCTGTATTACTTCTATTTGGGCGCTTTCTTCCTACTATGCTATTTCTAGGTTGCAGGATTTTCAAAGCCATGTTTTCAAGCATCACAGGATTCATAAAGCAAACATATGTACCCCCTAAGTGAAGATGTTCTGGAAGCATCTGTTGCTACATTTTCTTAGTTTGATTTTTGTTTTTCTTATAGAAAATTACATTTTGGATATTTCTATTTCAACTGAGGTTATAGTATAAAGGCCTGGAAATTCAAATCAAATGATAATAAATTTACTTTTTAAACAGAGTCATTAGTAATGCGGTAAATCTATATTATTTTATTGATAGACATATATACCTAGAGAATTTAATGCAACTTGTGGAAGGCTAAGTAATGATGATATTGGGAAAAGTGTAACTCATGTGTTGTCTTGAACCAGAACCAGAAGACGTATGCTGAGAAGGAATACCTTTTCTGCCCTTTGTGCAAGTAATTATTTATCCACATATTAGAAAATAATGCAACAATTCGTCAAAAAGAATTTGAGTGATCTATTTGAAAATTATACTATTTTCTAAATACCAAAGGTATCTAAAGTGAACTTAAGGTAAAGAACATACTTGGAGAATCACATATAATATTACTTACCTATTTTGCAAGATTATTAATATAGAGAGTAACACCTGCTTAGCTAAGGGTAATGATCCAGACTTGAAGCTATTTGGTAGCAAAAGGAGATGAATAAGCTTGGGGATTTCAGACAACCATAAACTTTTGAAAGCAATTAACAGTATGTAAAGGAAGATCCCAAACTGAGAGTTTCATTCTTGAAAAGAGGTTGAACTGATTAGGTAGGGAGGTTAAAACTGGAGAAGCATTGTCTATGATTAATGTAAGATATTTCAAGAAAGACGTTGACAACCATCTATAAAAATAACTACTTAAAAACAAAGATATATTCTAAGGAATTATTTTTTAAAAAGATAAAAACAGAACAGTTAGAAGATGAAAGTTAGATAAATTAATTGAAGGGAATTTTAGAGAAATGAAGGAGTTCAGAAACATGCCGAAAGGACCTACTTAAATAAATATATACATAGTAATCCTAAGTCATTAGTATACTTCAGTTCAATAAAATTAAATCAGTTTTAAGTTTCGTAACAGAGAAATGAAATATTAGCTTTGAATATATTATATCATTTAAAATGTATTAGCACCTCCATTAAATATCATTTTTCATAAAAGGTTTCTTTGCAATAACTAATAAAGCAAGGTATTACTAACATAGTACAGTGTGTAATAATGAAGAAGAAAGCTAAATTATAGTTCCTAACTATATCAAGTATACTGAGATTTCTTACAACATCTAAAATTCAGATGGTAGTTTTTAATGAAGAACATAATTTTTTTATTTCTCACATAATACCAGTTATATCAAATCAGACTACTATCCACTTGTTTTTTTTCTTTAATGACTCTTACAGTCCTATACCACCCAATCATGTGTGATTCCCACTATAAATAGGACCAAAATAGAAAAGTGAGAATGGCACTGCTAACTGTAGCAAGAAGTTTACAATGAACAGGTGGTAACAAGGCTGAAAATATTTCACTGACACAATCTGTATGGTAACATTTCCACAATAATTGCAATTCAACCCAAAGGATTTAAGAGTGTTAGCAAAAGATAGAGTATTTCATGAAGACTGCCAGAGAAATGAACCTACCATTTCTGAGAAGTCAAGCCACTGGGATGATAAAATCAGGCCATTTGATGCCATATAGAATCTCCCACTTCCAATAATACAATGCAAGTTTTTCTTTCACTTCTTATGAGGCACATTTCTTTGTTTGTCTTTTATCTTTTTTTTTAAATTGTGGTAAAATCACCCTACATTAAGTTTACCATTTTAATCACTTTTAAGTTTACGGTTCAGTAGCATAAAGTGTATTCACTCTGATGTGCAATAGATCTCCAGAACTTTTTTCATTTTGTAAAACTAAAATTCTATTTAAACAAACTCCCAGTTTCCTCCTCTCCTCATCCCCTGCTAACACCCATCTTGCTTTCTGTTTCGTATGAATTTGTCTACTTTAGATATCTCATATAAGTGGAATCATATTGTATTTGTTGTTTCGTGACTGGCTTGTTTCACTTAGTATGATGTTTTCAAGGATCTCACATGGTATAGCATATAAGAGAGCTTCCTTAATTTTTAAGGCTGAATCATATTCTGTCATGTGTACACACACACACACATATATATATACACACTACATTTTGTTTATCCATTTATCCATCAATGGATAGATGCCAGGTCGGATCACAGGATTATGTGGTAGTTCTATTTTCAGATTTTTAAAGAACCACCATATGGTTTTCCATAGTGGTCACAACATTTTATAACACCATCAACAGTACAACAGTGTTACAATTTCATATCTTCACAAGGCCCATATCTTTTGGATACTGAATGCTTTGTAATATAGTAAATGATCAAGTCACAGTGTAGTATCTCAGGATTCACATATTTATCTAAAGTAGAGTTGAGCAGGCATTAATACATGTTGGCTTTCTGTCCTCTCTTCTCTCTCTCTCTCTCTCTCTCCCCATATATATATATATATATATATATATATATATATATATATATACATACATACATGAATTGATAAATTTGGTTCCCAAATTTTTATGGAATTGCAGGTTAGAATGTGATCTTACTGAAATATAGGTGAAGATGCTTTGAAAATTGTGAATGTGAGAAGAAAACATGTCATGTCAAGGCAAAGGAGATATGGCTGGAAGGGCATATCAGATGGGAAGTTGAACAGGATTCAGCATGAGAGACCAGGGAGTATTATGGTCAATCGAATACGTTGTCTAGGATTTAAATGGGAAGTGGAAAAGACTAAGAAATATGTTTACTTATTTGTAAGTTTGAGATGGTGCAAAAACAGGCTTTACAACCAAAAAGACTCACATTTTGCCACTTGATCAATGTTGTATGACATTTAGCCAGAAAATCAATCCACTTAAATCGCAATGTCCTCATATGCAAATAGGAATAAAAATAACAAATTTGTAGTTTTTTATTAAGAATTAAATGAGAAAAATCAATCTGAACTTGCCTAACATGGTGTCTGATAAACAGTACATTCTCAAGGGCTGATACTTTTCCTTCCTATTTTTCTGGTTTATACCTGCTTTTCCATTTCAACATCAAAGGAATCCTAAACTGCAGCTTCTGGCATATAAACCTCAATTAAAACATTCCTTCAGCATAACATAATATAATAGCTTACAAGGAAATGATCGATTTTTCCATGGTATATTCTTGATATATAATCTCCATATTAGTGTAGAATTTATATTGAGATGTAAAACACCAGTTAATATGCTAACATTGCAGAATATAAGATGAGTATTTTTTGTAGACATCTTAGTTAATTCAGATATATTTCATAAACTTTAAAAAATATTTTATATTACATATAACTAAGCTACCTAATGTATAAGATTTTAAATAGTTGAAAGAATAAAATGATAGTAGTCAAGATTCATGGTCAAAATTTTAAGAATATATTTTATTTTCTTTTACTAAATTTTGTAAAATTTTCTTTTACTAAATTCTATTGGGTTGGGGAGGATTCCTTCCTTCTTGATGTTGTGGAATAATTTCTGCAGGATAGGCACCAGTTCTTCTTTGTAGGTCTGGTCAAATTCAGGTGTGAATTCTAAAAGCTCCGGGACTTTTATTTTTAGGAATGCATTTTATTGCTGCTTCAATTTCGGTACTTGATATTGGTCTGTTTGGGAATTCTATTACTTCCTGATTTAGCCTAGGGAGGCTGTGTGTTTCTAAGAATTTGTCCATTTCCTTTTCATTTTCAAGTGTATGTGCATAGAGGTTTTTATAGTATTCGTAGATGATATTTTGTATTTCTGTGGTATCAGTTGTAATTTCCTTTTCATTCCTGATGGAGCTTATAAGAGTGCTTTCTTTTCTGCTTCTCCTTAATCTAGCGAGAGGCACATCAATTTTGTTTATTTTTTCAAAGAACCAAGTTGTTTTATTAATCTTCCATATAGTTTTCTTGTTATTGATTTCATTTAGTCCTGCTCTAATCTTTGTTATTTCTTTTCTTCTGCTGGGTTTGGGGTCAGTTTGCTCATTCTTTTCCAGTTCTTTAAGAGTATTCATTAGATTGTTGATTTGTGATCTTTCTGTCTTTTAGATGTAGGCATTTATGGATATAAATTTTTCTCTCAGGACTACTTTAGCTGTGTCTCACAGATTTTGATAACTTGTGTCTTCTTCATCATTTAGTTCAAAGAATCTTTTGATTTCCCTCTTGATTTCTTCCTTAGCCCGATAATCATTCAGCAGAAGGTTGTTGAGTTTCCATGACTTTGTGTAGAGATGAGAGTTTCTTTTGGAGTTGATTTCTAATTTTATTCCATTGTGGTCTGAGATGAATGGTATAATTTATATATTTTTTTAAATTTATTGAGACATGCTTTGTGGCCTAGGATATGGTCAATCTTAGAGAATGTCCCATGAGCTGATGAGAAAAAGGTATAGTCAGTGTTTTTTGGGTAGAATGTTCTGTAAATGTCAGGCCCGTTTGTTCTAGAGTTCTGTTTAAGGCCATTGTTTCTATGTTTACTTTCTGTTTGGAAGATCTTTCCTGTTCTGTCAGAGGGGTGTTGAAGTCCCTGGCTATTACAGTGTTGCTGTTTATTATTTTGTTTAGATTAAGGAGATTTGCTTTATGAACCTAGGTGCACCTGAGTTAGGTGCATAAATATTTAGAATTGCTGTGTCTTGTTGAATTGTACCCTTCACCACCATTATATAGTGACCATCTTTGTCTTTCATTACTTTTGTTGATTTGAAGACTAAGTTATCTGCAATCAGAACTGCTATGCCAGCTTTCTTTTGGCTTCCATTTGCATGGAGTATTGTTTTCTATCCCTTCACCTTCAGTCTGAATGCATCCTTATGGATTAGATGTGTTTCCTGAAGACAGCAGATACTTGGCTTGTGTATATTTATCCATTTGGCCAGCCTATGTCTCTTTAGTGGGCAGTTCAAATCATTCACATTTATTGAAAGAATTGATAAGTGGGGCAGATTTTTATTTATCCTGTTGAGTTGAACTTTGTTGCTTTGTTTTCTTTTTTGAGCCTTGTGATATCTGGCCTTTGACCTTTAGCTTTTGGATGATTTTACATTGGTGAGTGTGTATTGTGCTGATCTGTGTGTAATGCTATACTGAGTACTTCCTGCAGGAGCAGGTCTTGTCTTGATGAATTTGCTCAGTCTTTGCTTGTCTGAAATGGTCTTTATTCATTCTTCACATAAGAAACTTAGTTTTGCAGCATACAAGATTCTAGGCTAGCATTATTCTGTTTGAGAAGAGTGAGAATGAGGACCCAGTCTCTTCTGGCATGTAAGGTCTCAGTTGAGTAGTCTGCAGTTAGTCTGATGGGTTTTCCTTTGTAGGTTACCTGCTTCTTTCACCTTACAGCTCATAGGAGGGCCTCTTTGGTGGTTATTTTGACTAGTCTGATGACTATGTGTCATGGTATCTTCCTTTTTGCAATGAATCTCCCAGGAGACCTTTGAACTTCTTGCACCTGGATATCTAGATATCAAGCAAGGCCAGGGAAATTTTCCTCCATTATATCCTCAAATAGCTTATCCAACCCTTGTGTGTTTTCTTCTTTACCCTCAGGGATATCTATAATTCTCATGTTAGGTTTCTTCACATAATGCCACATTTCTTGTAAGCTTTGCTCTTTTCTCTTATTTTTCTGCTCTATCTCTGCAACTTACTTATTTAATTGAAAGGTGTTATCTTCAATCCCTGAGATTCTTTCTTCTGTTTGATCTCCCCTATTCCTGGTGCTGTCCATTGTGTTTTGTTATTTCTTGAATAAATTCTTCATTTCCAGAAGTTCTGTTTGATTTTTCTTTAATATTTTATGATCCTGCCCAGAAGCAGAGAACAGACCTTTGACCCCTGCTAACAGCATTTCTGGAGCTTAAGGGCAGATTCACCCAACCCAGCCCCACCCAGCTTCACTCCCCCACCCACCCCTGCTGAGGTGGAGAACGACACAGCTGGAAGTCCCAGGGCCCTACCCACCACCTGAGGCACTAGAGTGCCTCTCCAGAGGAATAAGAGTTAGTTGCCTGACCCAAAAACAACTTTGCAGCTTGATCCTCTGGGTATGCACCACCTATTGACAGGGAAGTCAATTTGCATGCCTGTTTACTGCATTTACTGACTCATCACACAGGTGTGGTAGAATCTCAGCCACAAGAGCTCAGAGACTAAACTGGGGTGTCATTACCTAAATAAAAATCCAAAGGTAAGAAGCAACAGCTGCTCCAGATGGGAAGAAATCAGGAAAAGAGCTCTGGAAGTATGAAGAATCAAACTGAAAGGAGACCCCCAAAGGGGAACACCAGCTCCCTAGCAATGAATATCAACCAAATTCAGAACACTTAAATGACAGAAGAAGAATTTTGAACATAAATTGTAAGAAGATTCAATGATAAGAGAAAATGGATACCCAACATAAAGAAACCATGAAAAAAAAAAACAAAAACCCAGTACTTGATTTATTTTATAATTGATGGTTGGTCCATAACCTTATATAAGAATGAGGTAGAGGTAAAAATAAAAATCAGCAGAGATATTTGAACTTTTATACAAATATTTTATATAGAAACATTAGATCGTGAACTCTTTTCTCTTTGAGTCAGAATGATTTTTCTTTAGAAGTTATTTATTGAATTCTGTAATCTCTGTTTCCTTCTTTTTATGTTATATTAAAGGTGAACTACCTCTACACACAAGAGTTTCATTCATGTGTGTGATCAAGCCTGTCTTGTGATATGAAACTTTAAATATGTTGTCTGTAACTTGAAGATAACGTCTGCTCAAAAAATACTTAAAATAATTAAATGATTAAATTAAGTGATGCTACATGCTTACCTAATACCCATTACTGTTTTTCCTTTGGTCTAAATTTTTGGTAAACTTTAAACTTTCAGTACTAACTTAAAAAGGAGAGAGACCAATGAAAATTAATATATAGGAAATTTATCAATGATATATTTAAAGATAAAAGTTTATGAATTTTTCCTGTATATTTCATGTCACACTATATTGTCCCTTTTTTTCTCAACCATTTCATTTTAATAATTTTGTTCACGTATTTTTCTGAGTTCTTGCATGAAAATAAATACTCACAATCAGCAAATAAATACAAGTTATTCTAAAAATATCCACTAAAAAAGAAGATAACTCAGGTTGTTTTTTAAAATTATGCAAGCAATGTAGTGTTTATAGTTAGAAATGTTATAATTCTCATCAGTCCTATTCATTACATTTCAAAAGTAAAAAACAACAAGTCAAACTTCCTTTTATTTATTCATATTCATAGCGAGGAAAATAAAACCTTATCTGTTTGACAGATCCTGATCATGTTTATAGTCCCATTTGTACCCATGAACACATACAAAATTGTCAACTCAAAATAAAAGACTGTTCCCCCACTATCACTTCTTTTTATTAAAACTGAAAATTCAGTGAAGAAATGTCCACATTTTTAAGAATCATAAGGTATCATAAGAATGCCTTCCTTTGTTAATATGGGCATTATGCAACATTATGAAATTTTTAAGCTATTGTGGTTATTGTGAATTAATTTAAAAGGATTAGCTACATTCAAAGAAAGAGATGAATAGATTGTTTTTTTCTTGTCAACTTTTATTTATTAATAAGTTTAATCAAAATATAGATCAAGCTTAATACTAGTGTTTGTTATACATGTGGAAATACCTGTCAAATTAAAACATTTACCAAAAATGTTAATTAAAAAACAAGAAAGAACAAAAATGTAAACTACTTTGACTAGTATATTAATAATAATAGTACTACTCTGATTGATTGAGAGCCTTTGCCTGAAAACATTATGTACCTTCTAAATCACAGTTTTACAGTTTTGAGTGTGGACAGACATTCTGGCTGTATACACGAAACTGTCAAATACTTCCCCTTGAAGCCACCTCACCTATCAAACGGGTCAGACTATCGAGGCTGGTTGCTGTCTTTTGATGGGGGAAGAGCTACGCAAAATGTTTACTTCGACAGTGGTTGTACTGTGTTAAGAACAGAAATTATGAAAGAGATTTGGGATATGCTTCAAGTTTGACACCTGCCTGAGCAAGAGGAGAGGACAGTTCCTCTCAGATAAACCCATGGTGAGATCATTGAGGTAATGCAGTGTTTTGGCCAATGAAATCATTGCAGATGATCTCCTCAGTAGAGAAAATGTGCACTTTCAACATGGAGTTTCACATTTCCAACCCATAGCTCATTTTAAGCTTGACATTTAGAGAGATGAATGCTGAATTTTGCACACACACATACACATACACACAAAACAAAAACAAAAACAAACAAACAAAAAAAAAAACAGACTAGAGACCAGCAGTTCTGACTTTCAGTGTGGGTTTACAAATTCACCATTTGAAACCTCTCCTTTACCAGCTTCTCTGAAATTTTTAGGTATCAGAAATAGAAGGATTACTGGCATACTTTAAGACTTTGTTGTTCCATGATGATGAAGAAGTGTTTATATGTGTTTGACTGGATACATTCTTCACTTTGTTACCATATGTGCAACATGGTCAGATGGTTAATGAGTTTTCAGGGATGAAATGCATCTGGTCCAACTTTAAACTTATGGTTTATAATACTTCATTGGAAAGCATGTAATTAATCTTTCAGTGGATAATCTACCATAACTTCTAAACTAATTAGGAATAGATATTCTTTTTAACAGGATTTGAAAATTAAGCTCTATATAGGTTAAGGGGAAAAACAAAGGCTCCACATTGATAGAACAGTAATAACGTCTCAGATAAAACTGACCTCCCTCCTCCTCTGCCATATCCTGTTGATAGAAATATGCCCCTTCATTGAATGTCATGCTTTCGAATAATCTTTCCCTTAAGGAGAAGGACAGTCTCTTATTCATCTTTGAATCCTGAGCATCTGGCATAGAGTAAAAGCATACAAGATGTTTATCGATCACAATATTATGAGAGTTAATTCAGAGAGACTCCACCTTGCAATCCACAAATTTACACATATGGACAAATATATATATATAAGTATATGTATAAATATATATACGAATATATATATATATATCCACATTTCATAAATGAATAAACTGAGGCCTAGAAATTTTTAAAAGTATGCAAAGTGAGACTGACAGTTACATGTTTCAGTTGTGAGACAAAGGGAACCTGATGCCAAAGCTCAGATTCTTAACACTGTGGTGATGGGCCACTAAATAGTTCCTCGTGTGGATGTAACCAAATTTTTAAATTATTCTCGTCTTCTTAATCAGAGTGGCTTTTCTAATTTATTATAATTATTAATAATTATGAGCAATGCATTTTTAATAAAGTATATATTATAATTCACTTTCTAATAAAATTCCCACAAATTGCTAGAGAATCACGATATATACCTATTTTTTTTGCTCGAAATGCAAAATTTTTTGTAAAGAATAGTAAATTACACTACCAACAACATTATAAATATTGCAGACTTCTTCCTATCTTTGGCACCGCTAGGCATTAACAGGTTCTTTCCCTCCAAAATTTTGCTAGTGATAAAAATACTATTATGTTTTAACTTACATATTTGATTGTGGGTTGAAAATTTTTCACATGTTTATTTACTGGTTGCATTTTTGCTTTAATTTTATATTCCTGCTCTTTGAAAATATATCTATCCATGTTTTAGTGTATCTCACATCAATTTGTGAACATAAAATTGATGGTGACACTAGATCTTTATTATATTTGGTGTGAATTTGCTCTGGTCTTTTATTGATTCTATTTTTTAATGTACAAACTGTTAAATCATGTTTAGTTTTCAAATCAACTTACTTTCTCCTTAAAGAATTCTATTTTGTTTAAACTTAAGATACATTTGATAGAAATTTGATTAAAATATTTAATTATGTTTCAATTGAATTACTTTTCTATATTTAACCTAGCAAAAACCTATTTCAGTTTGTTGGTTGAAATGACCCTTCTTTATTTAATGTAAATCTTAAAATTATTTAAGTTCTGATTACCAGAATGTTGCTTACCACAATACCTTGCACAGTGTCTAGGGTATAAAACACCCTCAATAAATATTTTTTAATTGAATTTGATTTAATGTCTGGCATATTGAAATCACTCAATAAAAATATACGTATGCATTTTTCTATTAAGCCATTCATATGCCATTCACTAATTTAACAAATATTCATTCAAACCAACTTCCTATCAGTCACAGTGCTAATTGTCCAAGAATGAAATATTAAGACAAAATCTGTCTTGAGGACTTCAGAGTGTTTATAGGCCTAAATCAGTATAATCTTCCAGAGTGACAATTTATTTAATAAATGGATGGATAATCTTAGCATAGTCTATGGCATATGTAAAAAAGATAAAAACGCTTTAAATAATTTAAGAGCTATTATAGGTTTAGATTCAATTGAAGAAAATGAGCAAATTAAAATCTATACCATAACCTCAGTATCCAAACTAACCCCCAGGTATTTCACTGCTATTAGATACTTCTATTTTTTCTTTTTTGAGACAGAGTCTCACTCTTTTGCCCGGGCTAGAGTGCCATGGTGTTAGCCTAGCTCACAGCAACCTCAAACTCCTAGGCTCAAGCAATCCTCCTGCCTCAGCCTCCCGAGTAGCTGGAACTACAGGCATGCGCCACCATGCCCGGCTAATTTTTTTTCTATATATTTTTAGTTTTCCGATTAATTTCTTTCTATTTTTGGAAGAGACGGGGTCTCGCTCTTGCTCAGGCTGGTTTCGAATTCCTGAGCTCAAACAATCTGCCCGCCTTGGCCTCCCAGAGTGCTAGGATTACAGGTGTGAGCCACTGCTCCCGGCCTCTATTACATACTTCTAAAACTCTTTGGCATTTTATTAAATCATCAAACTTGGCAAGTCAAAATATATATATTACTATCATCACTACTATTATCATAATCATTACTATTATTTACCTAGATCTCTGTATGGTGTCTTTTTTCTTAATAGCTTATGAGTCCCCATAAATAATTTTTAGCCATTCAGCAAATAAAGGGAAGGCAGTAGACCCCCTTATCTGTTTCAGTGCAGTGTGGAAATTAGTGAAGAAGAGGTTTCAAATGGTAAATTTGTAAAACCAAACTGAGTGGCATGGAGGACTTCAGTAACCTTTGAACTCTTGATGCAAAAAGGTTGTTTCCTTGAAAAGTTAGTTTTGATTCACTTCCCGCTGTCTCCTCTTGAGGACTTCTATCTTGCACGTAGTAAGTTCTCGACAAATACTTTATGAATTTCAAGTAATTTTACTGGAATGTTCAAGCAGTGTTAACATTCTCAAGGTTTTTGATGCAATGAATAAGGTAAAGCACTGTGGAAAGTGGTGTCAGCTTACACGAAGCCAAGCAATTATGCAAAGAATAATACAAACACTCTTTAGTATGCACATTCCTTTTATATTCAGAGAGTATTTAAGGCAGCAGCAGGGGTTTATGGTGGGGAAACAAAAAAACAATGGCACAGAGTTCTTTGTGGCCAATAGAGACCATCTGGATTATTACTCTCAATTTGCTGGTCTTCTTACATTACATCGATTCAGTTCTGGTCTATGTGCTCAACTTTCTCTGGCTTCTCAGGTTCATCTTTTATGTGTTCAATCAAATGAGAATCTTCTTAAAGTCAAGTTTTCACTCACATCTTCTTATTTTCCAGCTTTATTGAGGTATAAATAGCAAATAAGAATTGTGTATACTTAAGGAGACCTCACATAGTTTCCCAATTTTTTTTTGTAGTGATAATATTTAAGACTCTATTTAAGTATACAATAAAGTATTACTAACTATATTCACCATGCTGTATATTAGACCTCCAGGACTTATTTATCCCACATAACTGAAATTTTATACCCTTGGGTCAATAGCTCCCCAGTTCCCCCACTTCTTCCTCAGCCCCTGGCAACCATGATTCTACCCTCTGCTTCAATGAGTTAAATTGTTAGATCTCAGATATAAGTGAGATTATGTAGTATTTGTCCTTATGTATCTGGCTTATTTCATATAACAAAATGTTGCCTAGCCACATCCATTTTATTGCAAATGACAGCATTTTCTTCTTTTTCTAAGGCTGCATACAATTCCCTATATAGAGAGAAGCATCATATTGTCTTCATCCATTCATCTGCCCCCATGTCTAGGCTATTGTGATTAATGCTGCAATGAACATGGGAGCACAGACAATTTGTCAGCATCCTAATTTCATATCCTATTACATATCCAGAAGTAGGATTGCTGGATCACACTGTGGTTCTATTTTTAATTGTTGAGGAACCTCCATACTGTTTTCCATAATGGCAGTACAATGTACACTCCTACCAACAGTTTATAAGTGTTCCCTTTTCCCCATATCTTTGCTATCGCTTGCTATCATTAATCTTTTTGATAATAGCTATTCAGTCAGGTGTGAGGTGATAATTCATTGTGGTTTTAATTCATATTTCTGTGATAATTAGTGGTGTTGAGCATTTTTTCATATGTCTGTTGACCATGTATATTTTTTTTGAGAAATGTCTATCCAAGTCCTTTGCTCATTTTTTAACTTGGTTATTTGTTTTCTTGATGTTCAGTTCCTTATATATTTTGTCTATTGACCTCTTATCAGATGTATGGTTTGCAAATATTTTCTCCCTTTCTGTAGTTTGTCTCTTTACTCGGCTGATTGTTTCCTTTGCTCTGCAGAAGCTTTTTACCTTAATGCAATCCCATTTGAATATTTTTGCTTTTGTTTCCTGTGCTTTTGGTGTTATGTCTGAAAGATTGTCCAGAACAATGTCATAGAGGTTTTTCCCTATGTTACAGAACTTCTGCTTCCAGATAAGAAAGAGTAACAAGAGCAAGACTTACTCTATGCCTGCAAACAATTAGAGACCTGAACAAAATATATAAAATCGCTACTTTACAGTTGGATCACAATCAGCACAGGATTATGATCATTGAGAGAAGGGAAACAAATAAGAAAGCCGTATTAATTGCAATGGCTTCTAAATGAAGCCAATTTCAAACTGTGCACTGGCTGGATATAACCAAACAGAGACTATTAATATTATTTGGTTGAGATGAAGAAGCAGAATTTGGAGGTTGTAGTTGTGTGAATATAATTTTGAATGTCCAATGCTAGAGCAGAGAAAGGTAGGCAGAGAAAAGTTCCAAAAATCTGTATAGTTGTCACTTGGATAGAATACTGGAACAGAAGAAGGACATTAGAGAATAAGAGAGAAACTGAATAAAATATGGACCTGAGTTAATGATAATGTATCAGTGTTGGCTTCTTAATTGTAACAAATATACCATAATAATGTACAATGTTAATAAAACTGGGTATGGGGTATATGAGAACTCTCTGTACTGTCTATCTACACAAATTCTCTGTAAATCTAAATCTATTCTAAAATAACAAGTTAGTTCATTATAACAATCAGTCAATGAAATTTACCATATTAGCAGAATAAAACAGATAAATTAATCATCTCAATATGTGTTGGTGAAGCATTTGATAAAATTTAACATTAGTTTATTATATAAACACTCAGCAAAATGGGAATAGACTAGAACTTTGTCAACTTAATAAAGGGCAGCTACAAAGAACATCCACATCCTACTTACTGGTAAAATTCTGAATGCCTTTTCCTTAACATCAGCACTTCTGTTTAACATTGCACTGTAGTTCATAGCCTTTGCAGTAAGGCAGGACAGAGAAATAAAATTCAGTCACACTGGAAAAAAATAAACAAAACTGACTTTATTCACATAGAACTTACTTATTTATGTAGAAAATTCTAAGGAATCTATAAAACAGCTACTAGAGCTAATAAGTGAGTATATCAAAGGCATACAATCCAAGGTCAGTATGCAAAAATCAATAAAGTTTTTATATATTAGCAAACAATTGAAAATTGGAATAAAAGTACTATCAAAACAGTATCTAAAATAGAAAAAACTTAGATTTAAATTTAACAAAGCGCCATAAGTTGTATGCGATAAAAACAACAAAGCATTGTTGAGAGAAATTAAATAAATTGAGATACGTACTTTGCTCATGAATTAGAAAAACTCAGTAAAGATTTTAATTTTCCCCAAATTGATCTGTATTCAACCTAATTCCAATTAAATTCCAAGAAGACTTCTTTTGGGAAGAAATTTACACACTTAAATTATATATAGAATGCAATTATTCTAGACTAGTCAAAACTATTTTACCAAAGAAGAGTACAATGGGAGTACTATACTACCTGATACCAAGATTTATCATAAATACATAGTAATTAATAAGCTCTGTCATTGGCAAATTATAGACCTATATATCAATGAGACAAAACAGAGTTCAGAAATAGGCCCAATTTATGGTAAATTGATTTGTGATAATAAGACCTAGTTAATTCAGCTTGGAAAGGATAGTCTTTTTATACAAATGGTGCTTGAACAAGTGATATCCATAGAAGAGAAAATGAACTCTGACATTTATCTCATTCCATACACAAAAAATAACTCAAAATTAATCATAGATGCAGGAGAAATGAAACCATATGTCTATAAGAAGACTTATTGGTGAATGTTCATCAGCAGCATTATTTGTAATTTCCCCAAGATGAAAAAATTTATGTCCAGGAACTGGCAAATAGATAAACAGAATGTGACATATTCACAGAATAACAGAAATTAAAAGGAATAAGCTACTGAAACATAACGAGGATGAACCTCAAAAACATTGTGCCATGAAATAAACTAGGCATATAATAACAGACCACATATAGAATGATTGAATTTATATAAAATTTTCAGAAAAGGCAAATTAGTACAGACATAAAGCCTGGAGTTGAGGATGGAAAAGGGAAAATTTTGCTGTAGTGGAAATGTTCTAAAACTGGATTGTGATGATGATTGTACAACTTTTAAGCTTTACTAAAATTCATTGAAATGTAATGCCTACAATGAGTGAATTTCATGGTATTTAAATCAAAGCACAATAAAGTTGTTTTAAAAATAAAATGACTGTATGATCCATCAGTCACACTTCTTGGTATTTACCCCCGTGAGTTGAAAATTATTTCCATAGGAAAACCTACACATGAATGTCTATAGTAGCTTAATTCATAATTGCCAAAACTTGAAAGCAATCAAGATGTCCTTCGGTAGGGGAATAGACACATAAGCTATAATATGATACATCCAGACAGTGGGGTATCATTTGGCGATAAAATATTGAGCTAAAAGCCATGTAAAGACATAAAGAAACCTTAAATGTATATTAATAAGTGGAAGAAGCCAATCTGAAAAGGCTAAATATTAATACTGTAGGATTCCAGTTATGTGACATTCTGGAGAAGGCAAAACTATGGGTATAGTAAAAGGATCAGTGATTGCCAGGGGTTACAAGAAAAGGAGGGATGAGTAGGCAGAGCACGAAGGATTTTTAGGGCAGTGAAACTACTCCATGTCACACTGTTAAAATCTATAGAATGTGCAACACCAGGAGTCAACTCTAATGTACAGTGTGGATTTGGGGTGATTATGATGTGTTCACAATTGTAACAAATCAATTGTAACAAATGTATCACTAGGGTGCAGGATTTTAATAGTGAGGGAGGCTGTGCTTATGTGGGGGAAATCTCTATACATTTTGCTCAATTTTGCAGTGAACGTAAAACTACTATAAAAAAATAAAGATTATTAAGAATAAAATAAAAATTGATTATATATCTAGGATAAAAGCTAAGACTATACAACTTCTAGGAGAAAACACAGAAGCAAATCTATAAGTAGGTGGAGTCAACTAAGATTTATTAAATGGGACATGAAATCATAACATATAAAAGAAAAATGCGATATATTAAATAGCGTTAATGTAAAAATTACTCTTCAAGGCACCTTTTAAAATTAAAAAAAATTGTGAACGCCAGCCACATACTAGGAGTATATACAAACACACACACACGTATGCATGTGAAAAAGGATTTGTTATTGAGTAACAATAATATATATTAATAAAACATAATAGAAACAATAATAATACAATCTAATAAAAATAGGCAAGTATTTTAAAAGAAAATTCTCTTATTATTACTCATATTTCAATTTAGGGTAATAGGTGGTATACCCAGCATGAGATGATAAATTATGATATGGTTATAATTAATGCTCAAATTACACAACAAAAGCTCTTAATCTTATGATATATAAAATTGCAGCTCAGCAATTTTGGTTTTGTCTTGTTACCCTCCTCAGCCTAGGACCCAAGTATATGGAACAGGTACTATCTGGAATCTTACCTGCTACTAAAGCAGAGAAAAAGGGAACCCTACAAGCAATCTCTGGGACAATGAAAGTATCTCTCATGACTTATGCTCATAAGTCACCAACCAGAACAGTTCACATGGCTCCAAAGTGCCGTAGGGAGGTAAGATGTACAATCCTATCCTGTGCTGCCAGTATTCGGAGAGCAACATCAATGGCTAGTAAAGTTTGGGTGGGGGTCGGCTAGGTTACATAGTCTCCAATTTCAATATAGGTTTGTTTTTCTTATTATTACTTCCATTTTATTGAAAGTGTATTTTCATTTCATTTTTGACCTCAAGATATGGGTAGGATGCATAGAAATATTTCAGTAACTAATTGTTTGCATTTGTTCTATTCTCACACACACAATCCTCCCCATCCTCTTCTATGTTGATTAGGACCCTCATTCAGAACAATAGAAATGTTTCATAAACAATAGAAATGGCACATCAGCATGATTTCTTTCTCAGCAACTTTTATGCTGATGTCCTGAGTTATTAGATGTTTCTATAGAGAAATTGGCTAGTCAAGTACCTGGTTCTGATGATGCTAAAGAAAAAATCATTGGGATAGACCTGTGCTACAACATTTCCATTTTCAGAGCTCAATTTTCTGATAAAGTCTCAGAAGATATGCACTATCTCCAAAATTCGCTATCATTTTGTTCCAGATTTAATTGTATCTGGCAGGAACATAATGAACTTTTGGCTTGGTTTTTGAGTATTTTTATTATTTTATTTTTTATTTTGTGTTATAACAAAGAAAAAAGAAAAATTTAAAGAAAGAGAGAAAAGAGTAAAACTTCTATTCTTCCATACTTCAAAGAAAGTTCCTATGATCACTCCCTTAATTCTTTAATGGAACTATATTTCTACTGTCCACAGACTCAAAATACTGAAAGATTTTGCTGCTCTTTGTTCAACTTACCTCTCTCCCTTATCCCCTGGGTTCTGTGAGTACTTTCTTCAAACTATAGATGTCCCGTTCTTTCGTTCGTTTTCCCACTTCAGGTCTTTATTTTTCTTGTCTCTACTCTTAAACTTTGTTTCTCTCTCTTCAATCATTCCCCTTCCAACTCATTCCACATACTACTAGCAAATGAATTTTCTTCAAACAATATTGCTTAAGACAAATACCAATTATTGTCTAACACAAAGTTAGTCTTTTGATCTTCACGATGAACACTGGCAAGAAATCTTATTTAGTTGGAATGTATGCTATATGAATATAAAAGCAAATTGAGACTAAATCTTAAACCTTAAATACTTGGCTAAGAAATGTAGTTTTCAGAGAGCATCATACATACACACACACACACACACACACACACACACACACACACACAAACACACACGATATTCTCCAATGATGGTAGTCAGAAGCAAACTCCATCCTCTAAGAAGAATGATTTTCTTATTTGAATTGGGTTTTAATGCCTATTTTGTGTTTCCTGAAGGTGAAACACAGTGTCTTTTTATATCAATATTATGGCAGTATCTAATTTAAATATATTAGTTAATTAATGATGGAAGGAAAAATATAATACTATTTTATTATACTCATAATTTTTCAAAGTTGTCCTGGAGAAGACAGATAATTTACTTTTTATAATAATATAACTTGTTTGATGCTTTATTGTCCCATTTCTTTTCATTGACAGGGTATCTTAGAAAATACTTGCAATTTCTCCAATAATTATTGATGAGGTATGTTTAAATTTGCTACTCATCCTTCTCTATCCCTCTTGATTTTATGTATCAAATTCTGTGTGTTGTTCATGGTAAGGAAAATTTCTGCAAAACTTTTTAATTTTCCTAAAATTACCTAGCATAGCACAATGGAATATTATAGCTACCAAGCCTGAGGTTGTTAGCACTAAAAGCTAATTTCATTGCCTACTAGTAGAGTTACCAATTCGTTCTTTTAAATTATGACTATGTCGTATATATGTAAAAATGCAATTGACCAGCAGTGCACACATTTTGTAATTAAATTTGATTCAGTGCATATATCCTTCTAATATATCCTTTTAACAATGTAAACTAAAACGATTATCTATAAATAAATTTTTTTATTCTATTCTATTTTTTATAGTTAAAATGAGATGGCTAAGTCTTCCCCTCAAAATTATTTTTCTCCATTCCCGTTTTTGCTAAGGATTACTACAAGTCATTGGAATTTAAGATGTTTACCAACTGTCAAGGTATTTTATAATTTATGACCTTTAAAATCTATGCTGCCACAAGTTTTCTATCATTAACAAAGAATTCTGTTCCAGGTAAACACAATATTAGACCTATTTTTTTTCCTTTACTTAAATGGGCCATGTCTTTAGGATTAGTCTCAGAAATACACCATTTTACATCAGGATGATAGCATTTTCGGTAAACCATCCATAGCTTGATCATTGATATTTTGATTTTCTGAAATCAGTACTTCATATTTCTATAAAAATGTAAAAATATTGTGGTAGAATGGCAACATTTATACATTCAACATTCAGGAAATAATTATTCTCTATTATATGTCAGGCACTGTTATTAACAGCCTGTATCTCGTACAAGAGAAAGTGGAACAGAGTGTGAAGAAACTGGATACACAAGACGATGTCTCCCAGCATTTCCAAGTCATGGCACACAGAAATCGATAATATCTTTGCAGTTCACCAGGGCCACTGGTTACTTGGATAACTAGATGTGTAGATTAAAAGCTGGTGCCGTCTTGCCTGGCTACCAGCCACTCAAATTCCTATCAGCTGCCTTAGAATTTAAGTGAGTCAGGATCTGGGCACAACTGCTATCCATTCACAGTATAGTGGTGAAAAGCTCTGACTCATGGGAAGCTGAGAGTAAGAATGCACTAAAAGAAAAGAACAGGGCACAGAAGCAAAAGGCAGTGGAGACAATTTTTACTGAAAGTTTTGACTCAGCTGTGTCCAGTCACCTATATGCAGCTACTGGGTCCATAATTCCTTATCTAAAACAATTGGTACAATATGCCTTTTTGAAAATAATTTTTCCCATTTTAAAAAGATAACTTGGTGTATATGCTATATATTATTTAATTCTCCAGTGGGATCTGGAGCAGTATTTTGTAGGAATATTTATGTGAAATAGAATAGTTAAAAAGAGACATTAGAAAGATGGTGCAATAGGAATTTTCTACTGTCATCTTCCCACAATGCACAGAATTTTGCAAACACCAGTGGTTGAGAGTATCTTTGTGGGAGTCTGGGAGTATAGCAGAGAAATTCCAACACAGCACTGGGGCAAAAAATCCTAGATTAGATGCATTGACTAGGGTAAGAAAAATGGTTTCACTGTACCCACATCACCCATCTTTCAAGGCAGCAGAGATCAGTGCCAAAAAAGAACTCCTTGACTTGTGAGTCTTCCCATGGCTGAAGGAATTGTGTAGTGAGTGAGTGTCTAGCTTCACCAGCTCTCTAGGACACTGCTGAAAAGGCCCACATCCTTCTCTCCCAGAAGACTGAGCATGTCAGCACAGCTGAATGGCTAAGAGAGGCTGAGAGAAAAGAAGCAAAGTGGGGACTCACAGAAATCAGTGCTTGAAACTCAACAAGAGCTGTATATCCTATTAACTACTTTGTAAACTGCATCAAGGGGTCTGTCCGCTAGCTGCTTGGGACTTTGCACCAGCATACCTATGCCAACTTGCCCACAGGCACCACCAATACTCCATGCACATGAACCTCCTTCCTCCACCATGCCCTGCTCCCTGGGTGTGCCCCTGAAATGGCAAATATGAGCCTTTGAAGATGGCTCATGAGTGTGTACAGTTAGCCAACTTGACTACTGAATTGGGAGAAGGTGGACAAACTTGAGAATTTCAAGGAAATGACTAGGGAAAATAAATGGAAGACTCTCGGTATCCAGACCACTTTTAGAGAAAAGAGAAGACATACAATCTTAAGAATTCTCCCCATCCAAGAAGGAAAAAGAGATATATAGTGGGTGAATGCATAGAAAAGATCTGAGAGAGATCAGAATCCCTAGCCCACTGACTGGAGAAGTTGTTCTCCTGCATATCTAGTTAGTAAAGCCTGGAGGAGGTGACTCCTTCTTCAAATGTGAAGACAGCAGTGAAA
This sequence comes from Indri indri, assembly GCA_004363605.1. Taxonomy (NCBI): domain Eukaryota; kingdom Metazoa; phylum Chordata; class Mammalia; order Primates; family Indriidae; genus Indri; species Indri indri. The sequence continues at coordinate 128,840 of RJWJ010001049.1, forward strand.
GACCTTAAAGAAGTTGAAGAACAAACATGACACCATCAAACGAACACAAATGACCATTAACTGACCCCAAAGTAATAGAAATCCATAAAATGTTTGACAAAGAATTCAAAACAATTGTTTTAAGGAAGCTCAGTGAACTTCTTTAATAAGGAAGTGAACAAGAGAACACAGAAAATGTGGTGAATTCAAAAAACAACATGTGAAGTTCGACAAAGAGAAAAAAGAGATAGAAATCGTAAACAAACAAAAAAAATCAGAAATTCTGGAGCTGAAGAATGCAGTGAATAAAATGATGAAGTACAAAATGCAATGGTGAGCTTTGACAGGAGACTTGATCAAGCAGAAGAAAACATCTGCCTCTTGAAGACAAGGCATTTAAAATTATCCAGTCTGAAGATGAAAAAGAAAAGAGAATGAGAAAGAATGAAAAAAGTTTATGAGACTTATGAAAAGAAATAATGTAAGGATCCTGAAGATACCAGGAGAAGATTGAGATAAAGGGGGAAAAAAGTTTATTTAAGGAAATAATGGCTGAAAATTTCCCAAGTCTTAGAAGAGATATGGACATCAAGGTATATGAAACTCAAAAGATCCCAAATAGTTTCAATAAAAATAGAAGTTCCTTGAAACACATTATAATCAAATTGCTAAAAATCAAAGGCAGGGAATTTTGAAGTAGCAAGAGAAAATAGACTTGTCACATACAAGAAAATCTTCATTAGCTTATCATCATATTTCTCAGAAAAAACTTTACAACTGAGGAGAGAGTGGAATGATGTATTCCATGTGCTGAAGTAAAAGAGACTATTAACTAAAAAGTAATTTACCCAGAAAAAATATGTCATTCAGAAATGGAGAGATAAAGACTTTCCCAGAAAACAAAAACTGAGGAAGTTTATGACCATTAGATCTACCATACAACAAACGCTAAAGGAGATTCTTCACACTGAACTAAAAGGATTCTAGTTAGTAACATGAAAAAATATGAAATTATAAAATTCACTGGAAAAAGTATACAGTAAAATTCAGAATATTCTAATACTGTAATTGCGGTGTACAAATTATTTTTCACTCTACTATAAAGGTTATAAGACAAAAGTATTAAATATAGCTATAACTACAATAAGTTGTTAATAGTTACACAATATAAAAAGAAGTACACTGTGACATCAAAGATATAAAATGTTCGGGGATAATGACATTGTAGAGTTTTTGCGTGAGGACAAATTTAAATTTCTATGAGCTTAAATAGACTATTATAAAATATTTTATATAACTACAAAGAAAATACTTACACACTAAAGAGAAAGAAAAAGAAATCAAAGTATACCACTATAAAAAACTATCAAATCACAAAGGAAAATAGTAAGAGAGGAAGAAAGGAACAAAGAAATCACTATATAGTCAAAAAACAATTAACAAAAGGGCAATAGTAAGTCTTTACCTGTCAATAGTTACTTTAAGTGTAAATGGATTAAATTCTCCAATCAAAAGACATAGGTGACTGAATGGATTTAAAAAAACCTGGACCAACTGTATGCTGCCTACAAGAGACTCATTTTATCCTTAAGGACGAATTTCTGGTGCTGCATCTGCTGACAAGAAAGGCACTGAGCCAAAGACAGCCTCAGCAAGTACAGGCTGCCCAAGGCCCCTTGTCACTGTTGCCATCAAACAGGTCACTGGACCGCACTCCGTCCTATGGAATCATCCCAGGAGGGGAGTCTGTCCCCAGACCAGATCATGGTACAACAATAAAAGAGTCTGCACCCATCAGCCCCCTGGCATACGACTATCACTGGACTGGAGCCAAGGGCAACCCTCCTGGTGGCAGGTAGGCCAGTGAATTTTCTTCTTGATACTGGGACTGCCTACTCTGTCCTCCTCACCTATTCTGGAAAACTGAGCATTTAATCCTGTATGGTCACCAGAGTCTCCGGGGTCCTGACCAAACAATTCTTTACTCCCCCTTTGCTTTGTTTATGGGAGGACATATCATTGAACATTCATTTCTAGTAATTCCTACTTGTCCTGTCAACCTGCTAGGAAGTGACTTGCTTTCTAAACTGTGAGCGTGGGTTTCTTGCTACTTTCAGGATAAACCCAGCCTCACAGGCCTCTTAATAGATTCAGAGATCTCAGGCCAAAATCAACAGGACTGGGAGGCAAATATCCCTGTGGTAGTTGGGGACACTGGTTCCCCAGGATGTGCCACAATGGTCCAGCTGGTTATGGTCCATCTCAAACTACAGCAGGGATATCCCTGTGTTAAACAATATACCTTACAGCCCAAGGCCTGTGCAGGTCTTGAACTCCTTATAAGAAAATTCCTAGTTTTGGGTCAACTTATCCTGACTAGCTCTTCTTGTGACATCCCAATTTTGCTTATCCAGAAAAAAGGATGGTGCTTACTGATTGATGCAAGACTTAAGGGCGGTGCAGTCGTGGTGACTTTGCATCCTCTGGTGCCGAATCCTTATACGTTACTGAGCAACATTCCCCTAGAAACCACTTATCGCAGTGTGCTAGACTTAAAGGATGCTTTCTTTTGCATCCCTCTACACGCTGACTGCCAAAATGTGTTTGCTTTTAAATGGACACCAGTACATGGTGCACCCCACCAATTAACCTGGAGATGGTGTTGCCACAAGGGTTCTGGGACGGCCCTCATCTTTTTGGCCAAGCCTTAGGAAAAGATCTAGATGACCTCCAACTCCACTGGGGTGTGGTGCTTCAATATGTTGATGACCTACTAATCTGCTACCTGAGGTTAGAGGAGGTGTGGGCACATGCCATTTGAGTCCTATAATTCCTGGCTGACAGAGGGTACAGGGTGTTCTATTCCAAAGCCCAACTGGTTCAACCTACCTGGGGCTTGTTCTCACCCCGGGAAAATGAAGCTGTCTCTGGAGTCCATCCAGGCCATAGTTTTCCTACCTGACCCACCACTTGGCCCCTTCTGCACTGTTTTCTTGGGCTTATCAGGTTTTGATGAATTTGGATACCTAATTACAGGCTTCTGGCTAAGCCCCTTTGTAAAAACCTAAAAGGAAACACCCATAAGGAACCTCTAATATGGGGGCCTGAACAAAAACAGGCTGTTCAGGCATTGAAAAAGGCTTTACTCCAAGCCCCCACCCTGGGCTTATCAGACCCTCAGAGAGCCGTCATTTTATGTGTTCATGAGTGACAAGGAATAGCTCTACGGGCGTTAACACAGCATTTGGGGACACAGTTACAACCAGTCGCCTATTTATCAAGGAAATTGGATCCCATGGCTGCAGGATGGTCTGCCTGTTTGAGAGCAATAACAGCCGTATCTTTACTCTTACCAGAGGCCACTAAATTCACTATAGAAGCTTCCCTTACTGTTAGAACCTCCCATGGGGCCTCTGAACTCTTCCAAGGAAGGGTGACAAAATGGGTTTCAGATAGCCATCTATTAAAATTCCAGGCTATGTTTATTGTAACCCCTGACTTTAAGATTAAAACCTACCCAGGACTTAACCCTACCACTCTTCTTCTAAAATAGACAATAGGGGAACCAAGTAGGCTAGTGCATAATTGTGAAGAAATTATGCTCCACCACTACCTTCCCTGGGCAGATCTATCCTCAGTCCCCATCCCTCAAGTCCATCCATGGCTTACTGATGGCAGCAGGTTTGTTAAGGATGGGGAATGGCATGCAGGCTACACAATAGTAACTGAGAGTCTGGAAGTGGTGGAGGCCAAGGCATTACCACAAATACATCTGTCCCATTAGCCAAACTCATAGCCCTAACCTGTGGTCTCCATTTGGCCAAAGACAAGAGAATGATCACCTATACAGATTCTAAATATGCTCCCTTGGTATTACGTGGCCATACATGTAGAAAGTGAGGATTTGTAGAGAGTGAAGATTCCTTACCACCTGAATGCCAATTAGGTATGGGCGACATATTCATATGCTTTTAGAAGCCATTCAAGAATGAGCTGAGGTGGCTTTCATCCATTGGAAGGCATATCAAAAGGGAGCTGATCTAATAGCTCAAGGAAGTTGGGCTGCAGTTACAGCTGCCAAATGGGCAGCCCTGGTCAAAGTGCTTCCTAAGCTACCTGGAGCTCTGGTGCCTTCTACTTCCACTTCATCTATTCCAGCTTATTCCACCTCAGAAATATCTAATATGTTGACTCAAGGATACCACTTGAACCCCTTTGGATGGCTGATTAAAGGAAACCTCTATCTGTTACTGGCTAAAGAAGTCAAAACCTTGGTAGAAGCTGCCCACAAATGCTACCCACTTTGGCCCAAAGCCACTTAAACATTTACTGGAACATTTCATTTCTCCTTAACTAGCCTCCACTATTAGACAGGTCACTTCACTTTGTACGATCTGCCAAACCAATAATACTTAAGTGGCTTGTAGGGCAAAACTTGCCTCTGTGGCCCAATGAAAGGGGACCTACCCTGGCGAGAACCGTCAGGTAGATTTCACCCAAATGCCTCCTTATAGAGGATTTAAGTACTTATTAGTGTTTGTCGACACTTATTTGGTAGGTTGAGGCCTCCCTTGCAGGACTGAAAAGGCCGCTGAAATTTCCTGAAGACTTCTGCAGGACATCATGCCTTGTTTTAGCCTTCCCTGGTCCTTACGGAGCAACAGCGGTCCTGCTTTTGCTTCACAGATAGTGCAGGGAGTCTCTAGGGCCCTGCATATCTCTTACTATCTGCATTGCACCTGGAGGCCTCAGTCACCAGGCCAGGTGGAGTGAGTTAACCAGAGCCTCAAGCTCATCCTCCGCAAGATGACCCAGGAGACTGGACTCAGCTAATTACAACTTCTCCCACTCTTTTGTGTTTATGCATTGCAGCTAAAGCCCCCTTTTCTTTGAGTGCTTTGAAAATGCTGACCTTTTTCTCTGATCAGTTTGGATTTTGATTTTGAGGAAACAGCTAGACACCAACATGCCCTTCAAGTAGCTCATTTCTTGCAGACATTACAAGAACACAATCTACCACCTAGAGACCCTTCCTCCCCTAGTCTTCTCTGTCAGCCAGGGGACTTAGCGCTCATCAAACAGTGGAAGAATGAGTCCCCCACATCCCAGCTAACCCCCGTATGGAAAGATCCTTATCCAGTCCTACTTCCTACCCCAACTGTTGTTAATATTAAGGTCCCAGGGGGATACCTACTTGGCTCCATCATTCTCAGGTGAAGCTGGGGGAGGGCCAAAATGAAACTCACCTGGTCCCTGCAGATGAGGACTCCAACACTGGAGGCAAATACTCATGTACTTTCTTGGAGGGTCTCCCGTACCTGTTCAAGGGGACTTCTCCTACTGCGTGACTCCTTCGGATAAGTAGTACAAACTGTTTAGCCATGGGCGAGACACTTCTTGTCCTGGCAATCCAAACTGCAAATATCCTAAGGCTCAACCAAACCTGCTGGATATGCCTTGGTAATTCCCTTGGTTACTCCATTACTTTGCATCCTGGGAATTCTAATATTGGGTCTGATCCTCATGAATTTTCTAACTAAATTTATTTCATCCACCTAGAGTCCATTCAAGCTACAAATGGTACTACATTCTCTACCAGCTCCAGTACCTACCTCCTCCTCACACCTACAACCACAATCATCTACCAAGTACATATACTGAAGTCCCCTTGAGAGACCCCCCAGAGAACCTGCAAGAGGCCACCCTAATAGAAATTGTTATGCCTACTCAGCGGGGGACAACCAGATGAGTCAATGCCCCTACCCAATGATTTGGCCTCTAGAATAGAGAGTAGGGAAATGTTAGGTAATAAGTGAGGGATTGTGGCTCTGCTAGGGACAAAGGCAGGCACCCATGACCATCTCAATCTTGCCGTGAGCAAACTGCCACACCTGAGGGAAGGAGAAAATCCTGCTAATCTGCAAAAGAATGCAGGGAATTCCCCAGCCCATGGGCCAGGTAGCCCAGGATCAACAGGATCTCGAAAGTGACCTAGAGTAACCTAAGGCTAATTATCATGTTGTTAACTGTCCTTATCAAAGTGGTTCAATGGTAACATCTGAACCATGAGGAGCGCCCAATCCAGATTCTATAAAACAGGACCCCAGACCATTACCAGAGCCCTTGTGTTACAATAGGGGGGCCCGTTTATCATCTGAGGTGAATGTACCTTGCTCTTGTTTGGTAAACCTATCTTGCCCTTCCTCAATAAACTTCATTTCACAATCACTTTCCTTTGGTGTGTCTGGTCATTCTTTGGCCAAGAGCACACTAAGAACCAAGAACAGACAACTACGACCCGACAGACAGATTAATAGGCGAAAAAAGATACAAATATATTTTATTTAACTTACATACACAGGAACCCTCAGAATGAGGATTCAAATCCCCAGCCGGGTTTGGAATCTTATATGCCTTTCTGGTAAAATGGGTTATGGGAGGGGGAAAAAAAGGGAATTCTGTTGATAATAAAGGAGAACTAGGGAGGATTAATGGGTGGGGAACAAAGATTAACTGGTAAATAATTCTTTTTGCCATTTGAATGAGTGGGAGAGACAGGACATTATCTTCTTAAAGAGTCTATTCAGGTATAGTCACATTCCTGATCTTAAAGAGAGGAGAGAAAAAGAACAATTGTTCTCATAGGTGGGTCTGGATCTTAGGCAGATAGACAACTTCCACTGTTTGGAAGAGCCATGGTGTGTGTGTGGTGGGAGAGTCAGAGAGACTTTGAGGCTTCTTCAGTCAGTCTAACATGTCAAAATGCCATATTTTGTAGTATTGGTTTCTGAGCCCCAACAGTGCACCGAGAACTACAAAGCATTGATGAAAGAAATAAAAGACATAAATAAGTGAAAATATTTTCCATCTTCATAAGTTGGTAGAATTAATTTTGTTCAAATACCTGTACTACTCAAAGTGATTTATAAATTCAATATCATAGCTACTAAAATCCCAATGGCATTTTTCTTAGAAATAGAGAATAACAATCCTAAAATTTGTATGAATCTAAGAAGACTCTGAATAGCTAAAGAAATATGGAGCAAGAAAAACAAAGCTGGAAGCATCACATTTCCTAATTTTAAATTAAATTACAAAGCTATAGTAATCAAAACATCGTGGCACTGTAATAAAAACAGACACCTATGCCAATGGAATATAATAGAACTGAAAACACAGAAATAAACTGACTTATATAAAGTCACCTTGTCTTCCACAAAGTTTCTAAGCATACACAATAGGGACGGGATAGTATTTTCAATAAATGTTGTTGGAAAAACTAAATATCTATATGCAAAAGAATGAAACTATACCCTATCTTATGCCATACACTAAAATCAACTCAAAATGGATTAAATACATAAATGTAAGACCTTAAAATGTACAACTCCTAGATGAAAAAATAGAGGAAAGCTTCTTGGCATTGCTTTGGCAACGATTTTTGCATATAACCTCAAAAGCGTGGGCAACAAATGGAAAAATCTACAAGTGGGGCAAATTAAATTAAAATACATCACATTAAAATGTTTCAGTTCAGCAAAGGAAACAACAAAACTAAACAGCAACTTATAAAATAGGATAAAATATGTGCAAATCATAATATCCAATAAAGGGTTATTGTACAAAACATAAGAAACTCATGCAATGCAATAGCATGAAAACAAGTAATCTGATTAAAAAATAGGCAAACCCTTATGTGCACATACAGTAGTAATATTCATCACGTGTCACACAGGTGGAAGGGGGGAGGGAGGATGGGTATATTCACACCTAATAGGTGTGGTGTGCACAGTCTGGGGGATGGACACTCTTGAAGCTCTGACTCAGCTGGGGCAAAGGCAGTATATGTAACCTAAACATTTGTACCCCTGTAATATGCTGAAATTAAAAATTAAAAGAAAACAGGCAAAGAATGTGAATAGACACTTTTTCCCCAAAGAATACATAGAAATGACCAACAGGTATATAAAAAGGTGCACGATATTAATAATCACCAGAGAAATGCAAATCAAAACCATAAAAAGATATTACCTCACACCTGTTAGGATAGCTCTTATCAAAAAGTCAAAAGATAATAAGTGCTGGCAGAAAGGTGAAGAAAGGCGAGCCCTTGTACAATGTCGGTAGAAATGTAAACTGATACAGTCATTACAAAAACATTATGGAGATTCCTCAAAAAATTAAAACTTGAACTACCATATGATCTAGCAATCCCAATCTGGGTATATATCCAGAGGAAATAAAATCACTGTCTCAAAGAGGTATCTGTGTTCCCATGTTCATTGGAGCATTATTCACAATAGCCAAGCTATGAAACAGTAAGTGTGTGTGGTTAAATGAATGGACAAAGAAAATGTGTTACACACACACGCACACACACACACGACACTGGAGTATTATTTGGCTTTAAAAATGAAAGAAATCCTGCCATTTGTGAAAACATGGATGAACTTGTAGGAAAGAAACAAGCTAGACATAGATGATAGACAAATAGCGAATGATCTCACTTATACGTAGAATCTAAAAAAGCTGAGCTCATAGAAACAGAGAGTGGAATGGTGGTTGTCAGGGGCTAGAAGGTGGGGCAAATGGGGACATGCTGGGGACTTGCTGGGTACAAACTTTCAGTTACAAGATGAATAAGTTCTGAAGATCTAATGTGCAGCATAGTGACTATTGCAGCTAATACTGAATCATGTACTCGAAATTTGCTATCATAGTAGATCTTAAGTGTTACCACCACTATCACACACACACACACACACACACACACACATGCACACACACACGGGTTAACTATGGGAGGGGAAAGACATATAATTAGCTTGATTGTGATGATCCTTTCATAACGCATATATACATGAAATCGGCAGGTTGTAAATCTTAAATATATATAATTTTTCTTTGTCAAAAAATAGCAAAGTTAAAGAATATGAGTAACTTCCTGACAGTTTGGGTCAGGTTTTGCACCAAATAAGTTCATGTCAGGTTAGCTTCCTCCCAAGTGAATTCATGTGGAGTCTACTAACCACTACATGAGTTCTAAAAAGTTGTTTGATTTTTAGCATTGTTTCGACTTCAGAAATGTGGGGAAAGCTTTCTGAATCTATATATTCATAATATTAGATATTTTATATTTACTATTATCTGTGCTTACTAGTATATTTTGTGGTAAATTTTAAGGACTAATAACTAAAATGCATATGTACATAGTACTATATAAGGAGTTAGACTACAAATAGAACTGTAAATTCACTTTAAACTTTAAATTCACTTTAAAAATATGAAACAATTAAAATAATTATAATTGCTTCCATTTTGAAGGTATCAATATTCTGAATTTATTCCCTCTTTTTTTGTTTGTTTGTTTTGTTCTTATTTCCTGAACTTTTAAAAGACTATATTTAAAACTTGGGATGCACATAATGATGCATTCACTGTGATTGCTAAGTCATTACTTCATCTCACATGAGCAGAGCCATCTCATTTAAGAAATGGAGTGCAAAAACTGATTACTCTGAGGAGAGGGATAGTTTCTGCAGCATTCTGTTTTCTGTACAGCACCTTGCGATAGTTGAGCATATTGCATTGAAACAATCTACTCTATGGGCGCTGGTTGTATCAAAAGCCTTCTATACATAATGCGAAAGTTTCTTCAATTGTGAACAGCACAGTAGTAGTAGTTAGGGCTTTATTACTTAGTTCTAATTTGTATTGATGGCCTAAAAAAAGTAGCATGCTTTGCAGTTCTATGAAAGAAAAGATTATAAATGGAGATTAATTATAATTTTGCTAGCTCAGTACTTGTAAAACTAAAGCAATTTATATTCTTTCTCTTAATGATCTCCATTCCTGATTGCAGTAATGTAATCTAATTGTGATTATGATAGTATCTGAATCATGTGGGCCTCAATGTGATTGAAACTACTCTTTGCATTAAAAAGTAATTTTGGAGTAATGATGAAAAGTTACTGTGGAAAATTGGCAAGTAATATATTTTACTTTGTATCTTAAGTTTCTGCTTTCATTTTTGATTATATCTCATAGCACGGATAAGTACGATATTATATCTAGGATTTATTACATCAAAGCCTTATCGATGATAAGTATGAGTATGAGTATCAGGGATAAGCATGATGTTATTGAAATAGAAGTGCTATAGTTGAGTCAGAGAAATGACTGAGGAATTAAAATGCTAGGATAAGGTTTACTAAAAGTAGAAAACAAATAAGAAGGGGGAGAGAGGGTTCAATATTGCACAGATATGATAGCCAGTGAAAAGAAAAGCTGTGAGTGTTTTAGCTGATACAGCAGAGACCGTTTGGATACACATTAAGGGAAATAAGAATAGTCAGGTATTTTGTGAATGTTGAAATACACCTCCAGGGCATGACGAGAAAATAGAGCAGGATTTTTTTTCTTGATAAAATGTCCTTTGCAGGGTTGAAACTTGTTCAGGGAACAAAATACATCTCACATTCATGCACAGTTAAAGAAAATGATTTGTGAAATCATACCTAGAATTTGAAAAGCAGGAGAGTAAGTGTTTAACATCTGAAAAATGTTTACTATTGAAACGCTAGGTGTGTATTTATTGTGAATATAGAGGATTCCAAGGAAGATTGTCCTGGGAAAGGATATTTTGAAATGAATGCAAAAAACACAAAGCGTATTTATCAGAATCTCATAATGCATGATGAATTTGTGGGAGAAAATTATAATTAAAAGGGTTGCGATGCATTTAATATCCATTGGAATTATGATCAAAGAGAAAGCTGATATTTTTTAAAACCCTAAGCAAAATTATATTTCAAATATCCAGAGACAGATAATGAATAAGGAGAATTAAATTGCTGATAGTTGTAGTAAAAAGAGAGGAGCTAACTAATAGAAATCTACCCAAATCTTTGAAGGACAGATTAGTACTTTTCTGGTTGTGTTGATTTTTTTTTTTTTTTATGATGGAAAATACTTGCTAATCCCTCTAGTTGTAATATGGGTGAAGTAAGAACACCAAGGAGGTAACCTCCCTATAACAGTAATTTCAAATATAAGGAAGCATGTCTTTCAAATCTTTGTTTCAGCATGGCACCACAGGGGAAAAAATACATAAACCAAGAAAAAAAAAATACAAACTCATCTTGTAGTTACTACTGACAATGAAAAATCCCTCTTCTTCCATCCCTGGAGTCTGCGAAGATCCATTTTAAAATGTCTCTTGCAGCAGTGAAATGACTCAGGAGAAGAGAAGGGATTGCCTTCATGTGAATGGCTCACTGTTTCTAGTAGGAAGAAGGACATTAACTCTTTCAGGCCACTGGAGTCCATTTACCAAATTACTTTTCTTTCTTTTTTTTAAGTGCAACAAATTGAACTGAAGAAGTAATGCAACTCCATGAAGTGCATCATTTACTCCCATTCTGTCTTTGATGCTTATGTACAGATAAGTGCCTCATCTATTGCCACTTTCAGGCGCTCCCTTTAAGGGGAATACACTGTGAAATAGATACTCTCCAGGCTCAGTCAAGAAGAGAACATCTTGAGCCTCTATGGTACATTACGGTCAGTTATAATAGACCAGGGAGGGAAGTGAGCCTCCTGCCGTAATGACTGTAACATGATGACCCTATGAACACACAGATGCATCAAAGTGTAGCACTGAAATTTTTGCAGTTTTTCTTTATCAGAGATTTTATAGCTATAAAAATGTCCAAGATGGGCAGGCAGCTTATTTCTTCCCATCCTGCTGGTGAACTTATATCCTGATATGGAAAGTGGATGAGCCTGCTCCACTTCATTTCTGCCTTCACAAATGAATTCCAAAGTATTCTCACTTCGGGATAGAAAATCCATCTTTTTCTTTTTTCTGGTGAATTATGGATCTTTTTGTCAGCCTTTCTTAGAAGAGTGTGGCAATATTTTGTAGTAGAACAACTGCTAGATTCTTGGACAAAGATTCTAGACATATTAAGCCTTTCGGGTGGCTCTTGGTTCTGGAAAAGCCTTGGTGGGAATAGCTCATTTATTTATTCACAGACTCAGCAAATGTGTACTAAGTGCCTGCAATTGACAAACACCAAAGTAAGGACTGGGGAAACAAGGACAGTCCGTCTGCATGTGGGTACTCTTTCCTACCATCCATACTGCAATGGGGCAATACATCCATGTGTTGAGGGCCTTCATACAGTCACTCCCATGCTGTAATAGGGGAACTGGAGGGCACTGGGTAGACACTGAATGGCACATCTAATTTACTGTTGAGGTAGGGGGACGCTACATAGAGAAAGGAACTGGATAACCTAAAGGCATAGCGGAAAAAGGAGGTCTAAAGTTAGTTCCATTTCTATTCCTTCAGTGTGTCTGCATGGAAGAGGAATTAAAAGAAACTTTTAACACATGGTAGATAGTTGTACAATCATACAATTTGTTGAGTGACATTGTTGTGTGTGTTCCTGATTCTCAAGAGGACACAATGAGATAATGATATCATTTATTTTTTTACATTTTGAAGACTCCCTTTCTTCTTCTCTCCAATTTCAGCTGCTTCATTTTGTCTCCAGCAACTCAGCAAGTGCCAGCTTGCCATGATGTTTGTCCCACAAAATTAGTTAGTTTGGCTACTGACACATAGCACATTTTGCGAGAAGATTACAGCTAAGCTATAAATTTTCTTCACCTAAGGTGGTGATGCTCAGCCTAGGCTAGACTTCAGAATCACCCGGGAAACTTTTTAAAAGATATTGATGCTCTACCTACACTAAATAAACCAGGAAACTTGGAGAGCTGCACAAATAACTTCAACGGATTAACCAGCAGAAGGACCACATTTGCTCAGCTCATGTGAGCCACGTATTCATTTGTGGGACCTAGTTAGTCACTAACGATGAAGCAAATTAATTAGTCTATGTAACAAAAGAAGGATGACAGTATCAACATCTATTCTTATCTGCTCCTTTATGTTCAAGAACTTTTATTAGTAACTTTAGGTCTAATCAATGGTGCAGACAATGTCTCAGCATTTCCTTTTGTATTTTGACCAGGTTATCTCTTCACAACTCTCATAGTTAAGTCTTGACTAATCCCTATGTAATAATCTCTCTAGTCTAGAAATTAACATGTTCAGTGTTTTAGACTTAGAAGGATAATTGTTTTAAGTCCATAATTAATATTCATGGTGTCTGAACTTGAGGAGCAAGGACCATGAAATCATGGAATATATTAGGTCAGAGTCATAATGATTATCATTTGTTGAACTTCTATTCCAATGACTGTGCTGGGTCTTTTTCATGTGTAACCTCATTTAATCCTTAGGATATTGTTGTCCTCAGTTTACACACAAGGAAGCTGTGTCTCAGAGAAGTTTCGCGAATTACTGAGGCAACACAGCTCCTGGAGGCTGACATTTAAACCCGGGGCATGTCTGCCCCCAGAGCTTATTATTATCTCACCCTGCCATACTGCCTCCCTCCACAGAGAAGACTAAAACTGTGTTTGGAAAAGTTGTGCAGAAATTCCCTCAAAAGCTAGGGCAACTCTCTATAACAAGGGACAGATAACTGCAGTTATAGTCACAGAACAACTCAGTTATGTTTGACAACAGCCCATGAAAACAAGACCTCTTAAAGGGAGATTAATGCCATCAAATCCTTTCAACTCAGACCTACACCTGCTCATACGATTGGCCTTTCACATACCAGCTGGTAAAATCCAGCCTCAGGAGAGAGAGACACATGCAGTATTTATATTGTTGTTGAAAGTTTCACGGCCTTCAAACCACCTAGGTTGGAATTGAATTTGAAAATCTGTCTCCTGACTTCTTTTGAGGAATCGCTAATCTTCCAAAGGATGCTGTGCTTGCTCTGCACGAACGGCTTGGCTAGAGAAAGTGGTTTTGCTGTAGTTGCTAGTAAAGGCTAAGTTGTTTTCTTTTTTATTTAGAACAAAAAAACACTTGCTGTATTGAAGCTGTTTAAAATCAACATCTGAACAAATAGAACATTTTCTTAGCCTTTAAAACAATATAGCAGAACACTGCCTCCACCATTTTGATTTCTAAGAGAACATACAAAATAAGGGGACATGGCTAAATAAAAGACTGAATTAAATAGTTTCTTGATCTGGTAGACTTTGGTCAGGAACAAATGGCCATCACTGTCCCAGCATTATTTCTCAATAAGGCGAAGGTAAATTATAACATTGGCCATACTATTGCTGGGGTGTTGAACCAGTCACTGTTTAAGTTGAGAAAGAATGATCTATTTCTACATTATTTTCTACAATATTCCAATTTCTACAGAGTTGATATTCTTGTTTTTTTAAACACAAATACCAGATATTATTTTGAGCAAATTTAGATTGCCTAATGCTTTATTATTCTGAAAGCTGATACAAATACAGAAGTTAACTAATTCCTAAAATGCCTAAACGATAGGCTATTGGAGTCTGAAGAACCATGTAATGAGTCCATTTAACATCTTTTTTGGGTATCTTGTTTTTATAATAGGCGATGTTGTTTTTGCCGTAAGAAGAGAGGTAGCTTAAAGTACTTCCCAAAGTGGCAGAGTTGCAGGAAAAATCCGATTGTCAAAAGCCAGTTTCTTAGCAACAGCACCCTCTCAATGTGTCACAAAGTCTGAAGCCCTTTGGCCCCTCAAAGGAAGTTCCTTGGGTGTCTTTTACACATTGAATGCTTTGTGATAGTTGAGGCCTGCTGGCTGTCAACTCTGTCCCTTAAGGGAACTTGACAGATCTTAAAAAAAATCAATTTTAAGCTCACATGCCCCAGTGGGTGCCAAAGCCACTTCAGAGAGCCTGAAAGATGGCTGAGTCGACAGGATTTGACTTCTAGAGGTAGAAAGGTGACAAACTCTATCATGAGAAGGGGGCGGCCCAGGGCCTCAGAGGCCTAACCTGCTCCCAGGATCCGGGGCCTGGTGTTGTATTGAACCTATTTATCTCTTTCACGGGCCTAAGGTACCACAGGGAAAGAAAAGTTGTTCAAAAAATGCTGGCAGAATTCAGGGGTGTAAATGATGAATTACTTTTCATCAGCTGAAAGGAAACATACTCCGGAACAATACTGAAAGGGAGCAGGAGCGGCTGACCCCTGCTTCAGAGCAGCCAATATCTTCATTCAAGAAGACAACCATGAAATTACACAGAAAATGGGATTGTCATGAACAGCCCCTTGAAATCTCAGTATACAGTCATTACTGCATGGGAAAAAGCCCTCATCCACACATCATAACTTGTAACAGACAAGGAGAGGGAAAAAGAACAGAGGGGAAAAAGGCCTTGGAGTTACCAGTAGGAATGTAGAAAATATTCGTTGATTCAAACTTTCCCCCATCGCTTCCCCTATACTTCCACGTAGTTTTAACAGTGTGTTAACTTTATGCTCAGTGGCGATTTCTTTTTATGAGCTATTTTGGGAAAGTTTGTATACATTTTGGAGACGTGGCAAGGGGAGAGAGAGTTATCTTCATGTTCATAAGGTCTTCACTCTGTAAGATGATAATAAAATGCACCCATATAATATGTCCTCAAATTTATTGCTCAATTAATATTTTAAAACTCAATAGTGCATATTACTTACGTAATGTAGAACTCACTTAAATTCTTCATTCAACTGTCACACATTGGAAGATCAACTCATTTTCAGGTCTACATTGGAAAAGTTTGAGTCATAATATAGAAGGGTAGAGTCAAAATATAGAACTTTTAATAGAGTAGCTAGAATATAAAATCTTGGGGATCCAAAAAATTAAAATTAAAATGTTAGAGTTATAAGTTTGCTTTGTCATTCTGGCTACTTTCTCCACTGAGTTTAATTAAGTTAGTTTGCTGTAGGCTTTTTTTTTTTTTTACCTTAAAGCATTACTCATTACACTATTTTCTTCCTCTGTGTTCCAGTGGTTCAAATGACTAACCCTCATGAAAATCTAAATTACAGATTTTATCACAAGTCTAGTTGCAAAGAAATTAGAAACCATGACCAATTTGTGGCATACATTTCACTGCAGGTAAGAAGAAAGCGGAGTAGGAAGTGCCTACTTGGACCAACCAATTGCTTGATAACTTCTTGGAGACAACTGTTTGAGATTTTGGGGGTTTCCTGTAGCTATTTAACTATCTGTGCTCTTTAGCATAAGTCTATGTTTAGAAAAAAAACAGACAAAACAAAATAAGTTGCATTGATTGAATGGGTAGAACTTATTTTCTGTGCCTATTTATAACTCTCTTAAATCAAACAATATAGAACATAAAAGTAACTGAAAAGACAGAGAATTCCCCAGTAGAGCACTTCAGACAGGAAAGTTACTCCCCAAGAATAGCATTTCTCACATCACACTCTCTGGTATCTAAGGAAGCATAGAAGGTAGACATGTCACACACAAACCTCCTTGTGGATTATTATGCTTGGGAAATGCTTTCCTGGTGTAACTGAAGGGCTGGGTACAATATGTCTAATAAATTCCCATTCAGGGTTGTAAGATACAAGCAGTTTCCTAAAAAATGAAGGAAATGTCACACTAGAAACCAGCCTTTGCATTCAACTACAGAGAGATTATCCAGAGAATAAAATATACAAGTACAACGATGACATAATCATGCTTAACCTTAAAAGTTAGCCATTGTGAGCAAAGTGGCTGACAAAAATGCAACTACGTTTGAATGGTGATAGTTTTCAAAGGCCAAGGCTTTTGCAACTATTTCTGTTATTCCAGTAAATGCAATTTACCCAAGATGTTATAAGGGGTGTATAGAAAAGCAGAATTATCTTACCTCAATGGTAAGACAATTTCTTAATGTAATTTCAAAGAGTTCGATATCTTATTTTTGAGGATGATGAGACCATGGGACTGACCATTCACTTCTCCAGCTTATTTGTTAACTCTAGGCAAAGACGATGGCTTTGCACCTCTGCCATTATTCTTGTTATATTTTCCACTGTACAACCTATACAATGTGTCATCTGAAATCACATTTATAGAGCTGGCATTAGGGACTGGAGAGAAAAAGTATAATAGATTAATTTGACTACATTATAGTTTTTAAAGGTTAGATGAAATCATATCATCACATATTTATAAGCAGACTTTTCTTTTACATAGACTCTGTGGGGGTTCAACAAAGCTTTTTCTAATAGTGTTTTTGCATGTGTGTGTATGTGCACATAGGTATATACAAGTTATAACACCAAAATCATTCCTCTTCTTTTGCCCCTATTTTATTCTTCTATGCTTTTACTGTATGTGTAGAATTTCTACCCCTCGTGGCCAAACTCGGTACTATTTCAAGCATATGTTTGGCCTTAATAAATAGTTATCATGTTATTTACTGTCTCACCAAGGTATTTTACAGCAGTATACAATGATTATTATGATTATGAAATATTGCTAATATCTTTCATTGAAAGATTGCCATTCATAAGTAGAAGCATTTGCTTCCTTTCCCCTTCAAAAAATTAAGCCTTGAATTCATTCACTGTTTTTTTCTGTTGTCATATTTATGGTTCCATACATTCAAATAGATGATCAAATGTTACTCATTTGACCCAATGAAAGCAAAAGTAGATCAGAACAGTGCTCTAATGAGGAAAATATGATTATTACATAAGTAATATTCTCCAGAAATAGATAGAGATTTTAACATAAAGGCTTGCTGAAATTCAGTTAGCTTTAACATTTGGCTGTTACCCTTCTTCTAATTATTTTTATTTTTAAAAATCAGGTTAGAGGAACCAAAATAAAGTTCTTTGGCAAATAGGAATCCTGTTTACTTTCCAACTCTGAACTCAGCAGGTTAAGTAATTGGGCTACAGAAAAGTTCCTCCATTTCTATTTCCAGCTGGTGATACACAAAAGGCAGGAAGTTATCTCATTAATGGGGCACCAGCTTTATGCAAATTATAGTAACAAAAAGGCTTCCCTTCATACTTTTTCATAAATTACCTAATAAAGTGGGAATAAATGGCCATATTCAAGAGCCTTTGTTGTATTTTTAGCACAAGACTCTTTCTGTTACTGCAAATATGACTAAATGTGCCTTATTCAAAAGGGGTGTTTATGAAATAAGGCCACTCAAAAGCTTTTATTCCTTAACAGCCTTCAGTTACTTTTATGGCTCAAAATTAACATAATTAGTCACAGAGAATAGATGACATAAGCAGCGTGCCATGCACAAAAGGGGGAAGCAGTATCTAAGGAAGGTATTTGGAGAGATCAAAAATTTTCAAAGTGCTTAATACTAGAAGGTCCTTTTTATTTGTGCACAGCCTTAAGATACCTTTTTTTTTTTTTAACTCCGTGAAATTCACATAATGAGATGCAGTAGACAGATGACATTAGCGATGTGCCATTAGAAAGAGGTCAGTTTCCTCTGAAAGATAGTCACTGTTCCTGCTCGTCATTAATTTGCAGCTTCAAAGCACTGAGCATATGATAGCCTGGCATGTTAAGCAAGTTGCAGTTATCTTTAAATAACCATTTTTTCCAGTTATTAGAAGCTAAAGTTTTTAAACTACCAACTGAAAGCAAAATTAAAGCACGCAGCAGTGTAAGGGGGAAAAAAAGGAAAAGAAAGAAAGGCTGCAAGAAGATTAGGAAAAGAAAATCAAATATATTTTAAAAATGAAGTTGCTGTGGTATTCCCTGGGGGTGGGCTGCTTTAACTACAATGCTAGAATTTTGGGGGTAGTAATAGGCCTCAAAGATTTGAGCTCTAGCTAGCAAATGAAACAAGTGGGAATTTTTGGTTTCTGAGTTCTTATTATAGCACATATAAGGCTAACAAGGCTAAAAAGCAAATTGTATACTTATTTATAATTCTGCTGGGGGAGAACAACGCTGTTCTGAAGCCTAAGGGCTCTGTGCAGTAGGAGAGTAAAAGGGTTAAGAGTACTTGGGTTCCTGTTACATGAGAACTGCTCAAATAAAAATGCATTGAGAACTATATCAGATTATCTTATTTTAAAAGAGAAGATCAATGAGATTTCTCTGGTTTGTTCTGTGAATAAATCACAGACACGAAGACAGAAAAGTAAAGAATTAAGACTTTGCATTCATCTGAGTTCAAACCTATTATTGTACAACTCTTCTGTTTTAATTTATTTTAAATAATTCATTTTCTGCATAGGCATACATGAATATAGTACAAAATTCATAACATTCACAAAGACTTACAGACTCTTCCATTTCAAATTCCCTCTGAGTTTATTTTTCACTTGGAAATCACAGAAACATTATGTAGAGTTTAGCTATTTTAAAAACATCCTGATTTATAACTTCATCTTTCACCACCCAAAATAGAACACAATCACCAATATCTTTGATGAGCACACGGAGGATTGATTCCGTAGGGTGTTTAGCCTGCCTGTCCGTGGAGTGTCCAGGTCAAATGGAACTGGATGAATAGATGCCAGCTAGAAAATGGCAAATGATGTTGGCTAACATCTTGGAACAAATGTTAACAACAAATAAAATCCATGCTTTTAGACCAGCAATAAATAAGAGGAAAAAAATTGACTATCAAGTGATGTTTTCACATCTGAAGTGACATTTTACTATTAGAAGTATTACTTTTAAATGCCTAGATTGCTGGAATTGCATTTTTTTTTTTTCCAGAGCCTGGATTACCTGGCAGGATTGGGGCAGATTGCATGCAGCCAACATTCCATGGAGAGCAGAGGAAGCAAAGCCACATCATAGGCTGATACTGGAGCTCTTGTGGAACGTGGACTCCAGCAGAGTGAACCAACAAAATGGGAAATTCCGACATGAAAACAAAGGATTAAGGAAGATTAACACAAACTGCAACTCTTCTTTTCTAAAAGTTGGTTTTATACTAACTTTTGACGTTGTTTTATTACCTTCCATTTATTTAATAGAACTCTTCTTTCTTTTTCATATGGTGTAGTTTTCAAATAATTTTGCTTCTACTCTTCTAGCATCTTGCAGGTGCATTCGTGCTAGAGAAACGTCATGGTACAGCTCAAGTAGCTTATAGTCAAGGAAGCAAATATCAACAGACACATGGAGAAGACTTTGACATTGCTATAATAGAGAAGGTTTGAGTGATTATTTCTATCTTGTTGTATTAGAAAAGGTATCACTGAAGGGTGACTGGGAATTCGCTAGAGTGATAAAATGGAGAAATGCATTTGAACAAGAGCCTGGGGACCAGGCAGGGCAGGGACCAGACCATGAAGGACAGACTTAGGTATACCATTGATGAGGCTTAGTTAGTAAGAGTGAGTTTGCCTATAATAGTAGTTGACAGGTAAATAGTGAAGAATTTTTTACTCTATTATTAAAACAACTCCCCCCCACCCCCAACATTTCATGCAAACCCAGGATGACTTGGACCACCTTTAGGTATCGCTTTGCATTTGGAGAGTAAATAACCATGTCTGGCTTTTGTAAATGCCTACTGTGTGCTGGGAATTGTAATTGGCACTTTGCTTAGATTATCCCTTTAATCTGCTTAACAGGTCTATGAAGTCGATATTTTTGTCTTTGTTTTTCAGATGAAACAACTCAAGCTCAGACAGATTAATTAACTTGCCCAGCATCACACAGCTTAAACGACAACAGCTAGATTCAAAGCCAGTTCTCTCAATTCCAAGGACCGTGGCCTTGCCATGATACTTTATATGGAAATTGTAAACAAGGAAATAACAGATCAGAGTCCATCCTCTTCTATTAACTTGTAAGGAGTGCCCTCAAGGACCTGAGTATAAATGACAAGAGAGGACACGTGGCTAATACAATATTGGAATTTTCAGAGAATCGTTTATTAACAGTTTTCATATTTAGCTTTTCAGTGGGTTACAATGCTATACAAATTTGTAAATACAGTTGATGACACAGATTTTTCCTTTAAGAATCTCAAGCTGTAAAATAATAGGAAATGCAGATAAATGGCAAAAAATAATCGAAACCAATCAAATACTCCACAAAATACATATCTATAATGTAGAGTAATAGAAGAAAAATTTCCATTGAGTTCAAATGCTATAATTGCCTTTTTGTCACTGTTCCTTTCCATGAAAAATGCTGTAGAATAAATATGTGTTTAGCTATATAAAAGAAGCAATGATGGTTAATACTACATTTTTTTTTCTTTGAAAATGGATTCCACCTTCTTTTATTAAGGAGAATAGTTATAGTAGAATGAGATACTTATTAATCTAGCTGGTGTAGCAAGGTCTAGTTCACTTTAATTAGAAATCTGAATTTCTAAGGAATTTCAGGTATACAGACACACGGAAAGCACCTTACATTTTACATTTAACCTTTTATTTTAATCTTGAAGCCTTTTATATTGTTATTTTAAGTACATGTTAATAATATGCAAGCTGATGCTTTGAAAATTCTCTGAGATGTGGTTAATGAAGAGAAACTGCACTATAAATTGCATCTAAAATATGCAGTCCATGCAGATGTAATCTTTCTTGAACTACAGTATTTTGCAATAAACATTTTTTAGCTTGTTTGGATTTATTCTCAATTGTTTACAAAAAGTATCATAAGGCATTACTGCTTGAAACAACTACATAGAGTAACAGGCAATCTTCTTAGTTTAATAAGATCCTTTGGATAAAAATAGATTTCAGATCTATCTTGTGCTAACAGAATGCAAATACTGATAAAACTGCACACTAGTGTTTTTCATAATTTAGAGTTTGTCACATGGTATAATGCACTTGCTTGCTCTCCCCTGAGTTCTGCCAGAGGAAGCATAGTGGCTATGCCAGTTTATGATCAATAGAGACAGAATGTTCTACAAGGTATTCTGGGAACTGTAGTTAACTGAGAACATTTTTCTTTCAAATGCATTTGTTAGAACAATGCCCAAAAGAGACATGATATTCCAGCGACTGTTAGAGTTTCTACGATAAACCTTGCATTTTTTAGAGGGTCGTAACTGGCAATTTGGTCATTGCTAAATGGCACCATCTGTAGCATAGCCTGTAGGTTTGCACAAATGGAGATGCTATTGTCCTCTAGGAAAGCGTATCTTTTAAAGACCATGTAAACCTGGGTTAAGAAAGGCATGAAGGTAGTTGATCTTTTCATTGATTTTCCATTTTAAGCTGAATTATCAAGCATAGAAAAGATGTGTTCTATGTGGGTGGGAGAGATTGTGGCCAGTTTATCTCATAATGGATTATTTTACATTTCTGCTTGTTTTAATTGCCATATTGTATTCTTATCACTTGAGAGTGGGTGGGGAAGTTGCCAGTAAGGAAATATGAAGATACTATGATTCTAGCTTTTGGCAGAAGAAATAAGTATCATTAAGATCACAGGCCATCCTAGGAGGCGGAAACTAAAACCCTGAGTGGGATAGGCATGTACGGTAAAGACAGGATATGGGAGTTTGGCAACCTGGGGGCGTGCCCAGCTAACATGAGCAGCCAGCACACAGCCCAAGCAGATGGCTGCTGTGCCCTGTGTTGAGAGCTAGCCCTATCTTTTCAAGAAATATCCAAAATCTGGATTTTTTTTCTTTTACAACATAAAATGCCTTAATTTTTAAAAGTTGGCAACATGTTCAAATTTAAAATAAATATAAACCTATGCAAATCAAACAAAAACTTCTCTGAACCAGTTTTGGCCAATCCACCTCAACTGGAGGCCTACGCTCTAATCTTGCAGACACATACCAGTAAAGTGTCAATGCCTTCTTAAAATGGGCGAAAAAAGCCAAAAGGTAAACAATTAGAAAAAAATCAAATGAGATATTTTTGGGTTAATCTGTTTCTATGTTTCAAATGAATCTACAAATTTGAATATATTTTAATAACTTCCTCAAGTCTTCAGATCCTTTTGAATGTACATTTCTATAATTTATGTACTCACCCTCCAACTTCATAGACCATCAGTACTTTTCTATTTATCTTATGATTTTTTTATTTCATTTTTTTTGAAGTGGGCCAAAATCCATATATCAGAAATCATCAGGGAAGAATTAAAAGCATTAATTCTAAGTAAAGCTAAGTAGCAAAATAATAAAAGAATATATATTTATTTGTGAAAATGTTATTTCATACAGATACCTTAGGAAATTACACAAAACAAAATGATAGTTATTGGTAGATTGTTTACTTTAAAAGAAGGTAATCTTTGATAATTGAGTCCTTCTTCAGGTACTGTCCAATATCCTAACTTTGTATATGGATTAAAGTTAAATAAATTGAATTTAGGGAAAGCAATTACAAAGAGAGAACAATGCAATTTTGGAGAAGACATCAAAACAATGAGAAAATCTTGGCTTTTTTTCTAAGAGAATACATATTGGCATGTATTCAGATATGTAGGATTCCATTTTATGTATTTTTAAAAGAAAGAAAAAGAAAGATAAAAACATATCTAAGCACATTAATATTATTTTGAACATATATACCCAAATCACCACATTTTATATTTACTACTAATGTAAAGATTGCTATTATTTTGTATGTTTTTAAGCTCTACCTATAATTTCCAAAATTTTGCTTACTTTATTTGGAAGAAATGTGCTATGCTAGCATATCAAATGACAAGTTATCTGATAGGAATCAGTTTCTACCTTAAAATTACTGGATATTTTAAAAATTCAAGCATGTCTCTTATCTGGCCCTTTAATAAATGTCTGTTGCCTTAATTTGTTTCCTTTAAAAGTCTGGTGATAGCTGAAAAGAAAAACGAAAAGTGCATGTGCTCTTCACTGAGGCAGAAAGAGCTCTAATCGTAAAGTTTCCAACCAGAACAGGGTCACCTACACTGAAATTTTCTGTAAACAAATAAGTGCTGAGACAGCAGATTGACTTCCTTAGTGCATTTTTCCCCTAGTAAAATCAGTTTGAGATAAATTGCAAAATAAATAAATGTCAAATAACAATTCCCATGACTAGTATTTGAACTGAATTTAATGATTATTATGAAGACAAAGCTGTGATAGGCCTCTGTGTAGAATGCTAAAAGGGGACAATCTGGAATGATTTTAGCTTGGAACCATTTTAACAAATGAATATATTTCTTAAATTGCCATATCAACTGAACCTGCTATCTAATTATGGCTGGCAAAAAGGGCTACAGATTAACTATTCCAAAGTCTATGCCATTATTTTTGGTTGTCATTCCCCAGCATTCAGATAATAAACCTGAAAAGCATATGACTCATTCAATATTCTAAGTTTCCATTTTACGACCAGTTGAGAATGTAAGAGGAATTTGCTCTGCTCCTCGTTAGGCATTCTCTGATGACTTTATTCAGACTTGATGGTCAGGTTGACTATCAATACCTTAATAGTTTTCCCTGCTAAAATCATCATGGTTGCTTCTTAGTGTAAAAATTAAAGATATCTATCATCCATCATTTCAAAATTTTTTCTTAAGAAAAAGATCACTAAAATGTCTGTCCTATATCCAACACAGTAGAATGGCCTTAGGAGCATGTGACTCTCCAGACTTGCTGGGCTTGTTCTGAAATCATCTGTCTCTGTTCTGTACTTATCAACACATAGCACACAGCACCCTTGAACTTGTCAGGGAGAACAATCTTGAACTTACTGATTATCAAAAAGGATTGCAGATAAACAATATGCAGTATTTACAGAGAATACAGAAATACACTTTTGATGTCCTAAAATTTATCTTGGTATTAAGCTTGTCCTTTAGAAAGCTATGTATTTGGTTCAATTAAATCAGTTTTCTAAGTAGATTTACTTCTGTAGATATTCTGTCCATTTCTTTGAAGGGAATCTTTAAGAAGTTGCTATAAAACTTGGAACTGCTTTTTTGCTGTCAACTATGTATCATATAGTCACCTCCTGTGAAAAATTTCTCTTTGCCTGGGGGAGCCAGTTGTGTTTTACCCAGCCAACACTGATTGCATTTCTCTTTTTGCACTGGCTAACAAAATGCTTAAAGCCATATCTGTGGCCCACTTCTAGGAAATATACAAGGCTTCATGGTTCTTGTCTGAACTTTATTACTGGCACCAATTCTCTCCTTAACCTTTCTTTTAATTCCTTCACCTAGTTTTTTTTTTTTTTTTTTTTTTTAGACAGAGTCTCGCTTTGTTGCCTGGGCTAGAATGAGTGCCGTGGCGTCAGCCTAGCTCACAGCAACCTCAAACTCCTGGGCTCAAGCAATCCTTCTGCCTCAGCCTCCCGAGTAGCTGGGACTATAGGCATGTGCCACCATGCCCGACTAATTTTTTCTATATATATATATTTTTAGTTGTCCAGATCATTTCTTTCTATATTTTGGTAGAGACGGGGTCTCGCTCTTGCTCAGGCTGGTCTCAAACTCCTGACCTTGAGCGATCCACCTGCCTCGGCCTC